>CANYCX011161551.1:0-22968 GCA_948193385.1 Breynia disticha f. nivosa
TCACTATCTACTCAAAAATGAATTCATCCCTCGTTTTCTCTCTCTTTGTCCATTTATAGACAACTGTCGAATAAACAAAGAACGCGGTATGAAACTGAAGAACGCGGACGCGGCGCGAAACCGCGTTCTAATACGCGATTTGGAACAATAAATTACACGGTCTAGGTGCGAATCCGCATTCTTCCTCTCCACTCTGCGTTCCTACCTGGATCTTCGACTCACTTTTGTACAAACTACGCGGATTGGGTAATCAGTACGCGGCTTGGTATCGACCCCGTGTTCTTGTGATTGAACCCGCGTTCTCACCTGTAACTCTGGCTCGCTTCGTACAAACTATGCGGGTTTGGAGAGAAGTACGCGGGGTGGTATCGACTCCGCGTACTATGTTCCCAAACCGCGTTCTCACCTGTTTCTTGCATAAATTTGCTCAATTCGCTTCGATACTTGAACCGACCACCTATTAGAACAAAGACTTAAATAAAAGACAAATAAACAATTAGTCTACTCATAAAACACATTAATCTATTCACAAAATGCTATTAAACTCTAATGAAAAATTGTTGTAAATACGTTTTATCAATGGGTGTACCTGTTGTGTACTGGGATTACCAGTATTTACTACACCATTGCTAAAATTTGTGGTCTGCCTTGGGGCAGGCAAAGAGGTTGGGCAAAAATTTCTTAGGGATACAGTCATATCCCTTTATTCTGTCGAGCAAAAAATCTGTGTACTCATATCCTGCCCGTTTCTCCCAAGGTTAATTGGAGACATGAGTTAGCAGAAAAGGGATGCACTGGACGAACCCTAGTTGACGACAGTTGAAGTGGGGAGTGTGAGCCCCATGAAGGATTGGCCCGAAGCCGTCTTGGGAACAGGCAGTTCGTGAGAGGTGCTGTACGCAAACCAGCTTTATGGGTCGAAGGCTTTCAGCTTAGGCCAAACGTGTTAAGTTCATAGGATTGAAGCCTAGGATAAAGGACGAACCACTCCTCATCCGTCCTTCTTGGTCGACTACCATCTTTGTTTGCCAGATAGTCAATGTAGTCGATGATGGATACTCGCTGCGACGGGGCGTGCTTATGTTGCTTGTTGATCTTCTCACGAGCCAGAGGAAAGTAAGCATTTTCCCAATGGGCTAAGAGCCAATATGGAATGCTCAGTGATGAGGGCAATGACTTATTAGTAATGCAGGAAAATCTATTGAAGAACACAACAAGAATCACTTGGTCAAATGCCACTGGATACTTGTGGTCGTTGAAGCACCATCCCGTGAGAACAATCGCCCATGGCAAGAGATTGACGACAAGCTTTTTGGAGGTAGTGGTGAATACGTACTTGCTTAATAATTACCAAAAAAAGTCGACCAATTCGCTCAAGCCCGATCACTGGTCAGTAGCAATTTTGTCATTTAGCTGTTTGGGCTCTAAGCTTAAGTAAGACAAGGGCCTCCCCTCGTCCCCTTTCTTGGTTTTAAAGCCCGCCATATGAAAAATCACTGCGTCGTGCAGGTCATTTAGATATTCAACATGTAGTTGCTTCCTGTCAACCACCACATGCTTCAGCATTTGAACATCCAAAAGGGCTATGGACATAAACCCTTTTGAAACCTGGAATTGGTTGAAGCTTATGTTCTAGGCGGTCATGAGTGCCACTATGAAATTCCAATCCAAGTAATCCTCATCCAGCAGAGCAAGGATTATGTTCTTTAAGCATATGCAGGCAAGAGTCTGTTTGTAAGCTGAGAAGATACAATTGCGTACCCATTTATGGTAGTTGTTCGTAGGAAACGTGTTGTTCTTTAGTCCATCTACTTACCATTGGAAGATGGACCTTAAGCGCTCCAAATTGGAAGAAAACAACAGCCCAACCTCGCATCTTTGGGGGGAAGAAGTCTTCCATCTTACTCAGTCGAGAAAGTGGAAGACGAGATATGGGACCCAAAGTAAAAATCTTGCTGGTAGGATTTTTAGGATGAACCTGTTGTTGAATCTTCTCATCGAGGAAGATAAGACCAGGGTGTTTGGTTCCTTGAAAAACTCCTCAACAAGATGTTTGAAGTCTCTAGTAAGTGCAGGTGCCTTCTTGGTTTCGGGAGCAGAGGCAGGAGTTTTCATTGCTGCAGATTGGGACTTGGAAAGGTTGAGAGACAAAAGAGTTGAAAGTAAGGAAGAAGATAGAGAGTGTTTGTTGAAATGACATGGTAAAGAATGAAAGGGATGCAAGGCATTGTTTTATAGGTAAAGGAGGGGGTTGAACAGTCCTATGCAATGAAGGGTTTCAACTGTGTGCATTTAATGAAGGATATGATTTATTAAATTTAAAATCACAATTAATTCAAATTTCACATTGGCTGCAGAGAGGACGCGAGGCCACCCCACGCGCATGACTCAACACGCATCATGACCTGTTAGAAGAAAATGGTTTCGCAGCAAATCCCAGCCAACAAGAGTGGATGCTCTCATGCGAGGGTCCATTTAATGTCGTCGTCGCCTCAGCAATTAGATCGAGGCAATTCACATTGATTGCCTCAGGGAGTGGAGGAATAAAATCGTCAATGTAGATCTCGGATCTAATGCAAAATGAGCAAATATGAGCAGTTCCCAGAAGTGATTTCTGAAAAGTCTGAACTGAACGCGATTGACACAGGTCGAGATTTAATTTTAAATTTTAAATTAATCTTGTGGCTCAAAATAAGAATGCATTTAATGTGAAGGAAAAGGGACTTCTTAAGAAAGATGTCTGCTCCCATTCGCATTATTTAATGAATTTTTGCGCATGACTGTTAGGTTGATGTGACTCTTTTGCCTTACATTGAATGCAACACTCATGATAAGGCAAAGATATGCATGGGAAAATTAACAGCTTTTGCAGTTAATGAAGGGACAAAAAGTGCCTGAAAAGTGTCTGATGTGACACAAAAAGTGCAAATTTCAGAAGGATAGTCAGCTGATGCAGGACGAGGGTTCGCATAAGGCAAATGGATAAGTGCTGACATACGCAGTGGATTGAATCTCATGGTGGCGAACGATAGGAACAAATTTATGGTCCTAGGATCCAAGGGAATAAAGAAATAAATGTGAGTATCATTTTAGTGCAGAGCCAGTGAATGACTGTCGAGGTGGCCCATCCCTCAGTTGGAATTAATTGCAAATTGATGCGTGAATGCACTGCAATGGATGGTGAGCAAGGATTAAAAGAGGATTGCTTTGTCAGCAATAGGTTCCTCATAAGTCTCTTCGCAGAGGGGCATCCGTTAGCCCCATTGGTTAATTTGGCTGTGTTTCACTAAGGATTCTAGAAGACGAGGTTCATGAAGATTTGCGATGGGCTGAGGGAAAATGCTAAGGCAACAAAGAGCTAGCAAGGACAAGTGACAGTTGGAAACCATCGCTAAGAACAGGAAGGGTCTGCAAGAGCAAGCTTTGTTCAGCAGGGATGCCACGTCATTAGGCAAGGGAAAGGATTTAAGCGCAAATGGTTATTAACGTGGAAAATAAGATTTTGAAGATATGCTCAACCTCCCACATCTCGTTCAGTTGTCATGAACGTGGATTTTCCTGGGAAGTTATAACCACCTGGATAGGATCTTGGATAACTACTCGGATGCATGGATAACCACTTTTGAGGCCTATAAATAGAAGAAAAGCTGAAGAAAAGGGGGTTCCCACACCACACATACTGCATTTACTTATTTTTTCTTTTCAGTTCTTCCTTAGTGTAGATCTTAGCGTATCCTTAGACTAGTCTCACGCTTATTCAAAAGTGTAGAGGGGATCACTTGCGATGGCAAGTATAGATGTGGCACATTTGTTCCTATATCATGCTATGCAAAAGAGGAATAAGAAAGCAGGAGCTATTATGGGTGCATATTATGTCGCTCGGATTGCCACTCAGATTGGTATCGAGTATCTGGGAGATGATTCCGTCAGTTTACTGAGACACATTTCATCTAAGGATATACGACTTTTCAAGAATATGGGCATGATCCATCGAGTAGGCAGAATGCCTAGACTAACAAGATTTCCTTATGGTCATCAGTCACCACCTAGGTCACCATCTCTTGCAGCTTAGCCTGCAGAGCCAGAGCCTCATATTGCACCACCTAGTCCTCTTCCACGGAGTTTTTCTTATGCTCAGGGACCTTCCTCCTCTGTTGCACCACCACATCCAGCACACCACTCATACGCTCACCCTTCATCTTCCCTGTCTAGCTTTGGTGGACTGTTTTCTGATCTGGAGGAGTGGGCAGCCATGTACCGCACCAGCTATAATGCACAAAGATACCTCGACTCTACTGACCAGAGGAACTAAGAGGTTAGCAGACAGATTAGTGATGTCTGTACTCATTTAGGTGCTGTTGAGCGACAACAGCAGGTTTTGGTTGAGGCACAGTAGCAGATCGTAGAGTGACAGCGGGAGCAGATAGAGCAGTTTCAATCATTCTGCCAGGAGACTACCAGTCGTTTGGATTCTATTACGGATTCCCTTAGGTCTCTAGCAGAGTGTTTGAGTTGCCGTACTTACAAGCGTCCTCGCCGTACTCCCACACCACCACCACCAGCTACACCTTCCGTTCCAACTAGTTTTATGCCGCCATAGTCACCTGTTAAGTCTCCAGCACCTACTCTGGTGATCACTCCTTATCGGCCACCAATTGACTTTCAGTTTTTTCCACTACAGTACCTGCTGGCGAGCAGCCTTTTCCTCCACCTGAGAGTTGACGATGTAGTGTTTTAGGTTGTTTGCATATCTATTTATGATGACATTTTATGGTGTTGACATTTGTACTTGGATATTTTATCTTATCAGCCATCATATGATGTTTGCTTTTGATTTATTGCATTGTGAGTTGTGTGTGTGTTGTCAAGATGGTTTTCATTCAGGTTTTTGCTCATTAGGATGGATCTCGTCTTGTTCAGATTGTTTATTTTTAGGTTTCAGCTGAATACAGGTTGCTGATCTCTTTTGCAGCAAAGAGCACGAGTTGTGCCTCTAATACGACCTCGTGCTCATCACTCTTTAGATGTGATTTCCAGGAGCTCACCACGATGGTGATCGATCACCACGACCTCGTGCCAGCTCCAACCCAGCACGGGTCTGTGCCAAACATGGCCTGTTTTTTGCATTTTGACACGCCTCGAGCTTCCTTTCGGACTGCAAATTTTCTTATCCTTTCTTTTTCCTTTTGAGCATTTTTTATCCTCATTTTTCCATTTTATTTTCCTTTTTATTTTCCATTTCATTTTAATTTTATTTTTTTTCCATTTTGTTAGTGACTTCCTTATTTTTTCCATTTTGTATATACATATTTTCACTTTTGTTTTTGTGACACTCTATTTCTTTTATAGGATCAACTATTCCATTCTCGACTGCTCTTCATAGGGGCGTTCTCTTTTCTCTCTCTCTTTCTTTTCTTTTCTATCATTTATGTCTGCTTATTCTATCTTCTCTGCTCTATTTCTGCGTGCGCTTGATTCTTTGATTCGTCTACTCTTATCTCAAACATTGAGGACAATGTTTGACATAAGTGTGGGTGAGAGATCGCGTTTTCGATCCAATAAATAAACTGTAGATGATTGAGCATGATAGGAAAATTATAAAAGCAATCCTAATTAACTTGTTTGCATAAACGAATTTCTTTGTACCAGTTATTGTTTCCATATTGGATGATTTAGAATTGAGCAGGATTGATGGACCTTTCTAATTGGGTGGCATAAAAGACTTGAGTTTCAGGCAAATTTTTCGCTTTCTTTACCTTTAATTCCTAAACTTCCTCTATTTTTCTAGAGAATTGCTCCTCTATTTGACGTTTATTCGATGAATATGAGCATGGGCCTTACTTTTGGAATTACGAGTGTTTTCACGAATGGCCGGAATCGAGTGCCTAATGCAAGCATTTGATTTCGCATTTCCACTAGGAAAAGCTCCTAGAGAAAGAAGTACCCGAAAAACGAATAAAAAAAAGAGAAAAGAAAAAGAAAAAGAAAGAAAAGAATAAAAGATCAATAAATAAGAAAAAGAAAAGAAAATAAGAGGTTTAGTTTAGTGAGTTAGGGTCATTAAGAGATTTATTTGTTTCTTATTCTGGGTCTAGAGATGCCACTAGAATAATCTTATACATCTACTTTTCTGTTCATTCATTTATGACTCATAATTGGTGCTTAGATTATTTGTTTTGAAAATATGTTATTTTGGATGCTTTATAATTTGAATTGATTGTGATTGATACTGCGGTTGTTTAGTGGATTGGTTGGTAGCCCGATTTTGATCCTGCTTTGCTCGGGACGAGCAAAGATTCAAGTGTGGTGGAGTTTGATGCGCACGTAATATGAGCATATGTTTTGATATTTTTATAACGTATTACGTGCGCATATGTTCTTAAATTCTCCTAAAAATCACACTTTAAACAGTTTTTAATAAAAAAAATGAATTTTTGTTTAAAATGTGATTTACACGTAGAATGGTTCACATTCTTATTAATTATTGTCTATTTTCACATGATCTTGACTTTTTAGACGATAGTTAATATTGCTTGTGATAGGAGATTGCTTAGCAGGCAGGATGAGATGGATTAGAGAGAGATTTGGGCCCAATTAGAATTGGCATGACCTGGTGCTATGAGCACAACCCTTGTGCTGTAATTAAAATTGGCACGAATCGTGGGTAACTCTGCTGGCTTCGTGCCATTCTGATTTTGCGCGGGACATGAGACGTGCTAATGGCACGAGTCGTTCCATCAATCAAACAGTCAGGTTATTCGTGTTAAATTGCAATCGAGGGTTCATTTCAAATGGTCGGATGTTAGATGACCTCTCGGCTAGTTTAGGGTTTACTTTCAGCAGCAATTTACGTTTTTCTTGCAACGATTTACCTTCCTTGCCTTGCTTTACATTTCTTTTCCAATTCCTGCATGATTTATGTTTTCTGTCCAGCCCTTTACATTTCTATCATTTACTTTATTGTTGGTTATGATTTGTGATGTTAATTTACTTTTCCTTATAGGTTTTCCTTTGGGTTTCACATTTTGATCAAGTTTAGTTTATTTTCTTATTGATGTTTTAAGATTTTTCACAATTTATAGTTTTGGTGTTGTTTTAGATTTTGTTTTGGTATTGATTTTGAGTTGGGCTTATGTTTTATTGTTGATCTTATGTTTTCAATGTTGTTAGATTGATGTTGTTTACATTTTATTGTCATTTACTATTTATTGCAATGAGAATTTGTGTTTCTTGTCTTTAGTATTCTTGCATTTATGTCACTTGGTATTTATTTTATTTTACTTTCCTGCCTTTATGATTCCTGCCATTTAGTTTAGGTTGATTTTCTGCCACTTAGATTAATTAGGTTAATGGATTAAAATTTGGCTTGATTGGACATTCTATTAAATAACAAAGATGCGAACGAATTTAGTTCCAAACTTTCCCTATGGTACGATATTACAGGTTGAGTTTTACTCCCTTATACCACTTGATCGTTCGCTTGTGTAATTTGTGTCAGTTAGTTTTAGAACACGTCACTAGACGTGTCCAATGCCATTCTTCATGGTACGTTAATGGAACCTCTCCACATGACTCAACCTCCAGGATTTGTTAATGCTAACTATTTACACCAAAAATAATTCCAATCTGTGGACCAAATTAACTGGAAAAGCCTAATTCCATTACGAAGAAGTTGGCAGAAAACATCATGGAGTCAGTTCAACAAGAAAGGAAATAAATCATGTATTTAGAAAATATTTTATTTGCTATGCAAGGCAAATAGAATTAATTAAGAGAATATTTGATTCTTGCCAAGGGGAAATAATTTTCTGCCAACCACAACAAAAGGAAGAAAGTCGACAAAAACAAAATGCACAATCAATCATCATCAACCTCTGGCAGCAACGTTGCTTCTACTTTATAGTATTTTCTAGCCATTGACAAGCTTTCTTTTTTCATGTTGTTCTTGCATTTATGATTATATTCAGTTTCTTGTTATTTATTTATTGTCGATTTGATGATTTTACATCCATTGAGTCAATGACCATTGGGAAGAGATCGTCCTAATTTTCTCATTTATCAATCATTTGATTAATTTGAGATTTTGCGCATTTCATTTAATTTTTGTTTGAAATAATATTAAAATTCATGGCATGCTCGTGTTTTTATTTTTTTAACTCCATTCACGCTTTTGCAGTTATAAAGGACGACATTTATCACCTTCTCCAAAAAGAAGCAAACAATTTGGCACGCCTGGTAGGACGTGTCGACGATGGTAGTAACAAGAAATCGAGAAGCGGAGGCCAAAGAAGTGGACGAAGCCGATAGCTCTATGGCCCCTCATGTGCCAGAGGCCTCTTCAGGCCAAAACCCGCAGGACATGCTACAAGCTGTTAAGACCATGCAAAAAGAAATAAGCCAGTCAATGGCCAAAATGACTCAGATCTTACTTTAGTTAATGGCTCAATTGACACAGGCTGTAACTAAGTTAGGGGCAATTTTTGTGCAGAAACCTTATGAAGAATAGAGTATCTAGGCCTAAAAAACCTAGAACCTATGGCCTCTTTTCAACCAGTGGTTCATGTGGAGACTGAACATGTCATGCTACTGGAGAAGATGCCTAAGGAAATCAATGGGGTAGAAATCAAAGGAGATTTAGAGGTTCACAAAGGAAAATAAGTGGCCACAGTATATGAACCCCCGTATAAGAGGGAGGATATCCCTAAAGGTTTAACTCTATGGCCCCTCAGTGGGTAAGCCTGTCACCCGCAACCATGGGTATACTGGCCTACTGACACAACCAACATTGTATGAAGAAGGTGCTCCTTCCATTGGCAGGAACGTTACAGTTAGGGGGAGTGGCACTTTTGAACTTGCTATCAGTGGACTGCCCCTTGGGCAAAACTCACGCCTACCTACCCAGACCCTATATGGCAGGAACTTGGGTCAGGTGAGTGCAAATGCAGTTAGGGAAGTAGTCCAGGGTTTATTGGGCCCCAGGTTTTTAGCCCCTTACAAGACCTAAGTTTTGGAAACCATATCCGGAATACATTGACAGGGAACCTTTCCCGAAAGGGGTGAAAATCTCTGATTTTTCTTTGTTTTCAGGTGACGAAGGCTAGTCTACAGTGGAGCACATTGCGAGGTTCACTACGCAATGTGGGGACTTTTTTAGATATCCAAACTATTAGAACATATTACTAAAGTTGTTCCCAAATTCCCTTACAGGGTTAGCCTTTGCCTGGTATGTATCCCTGCTAAGTGACTCTATTTTTAGCTGGTCAGACATGCAGAAACTCTTTCACGCTTAATTCTTTATAAGTGATCTGGAGGTAAACATAGCAAATATGTCTAGACTAACCCAGGTACCTGGAGAAAGGGCACATGATTTTATATCCAGGTTTAAAACAATGAGGAACAAGTGTAGGCTACTTATTATAAAAATTGAGTTTGTTAGGATGGCATAACAGGGGCTGGATTTCGAGTTGCGCAAGAAGTTCCAAGGGATGGATTTCTGTGAATTTTATGAAATGGCGACCAAAGTCACAGAGTATGAGGAATTACTGCGCTAAGACATAGCCAGAAAGAAGCAAGATATGGGTACTTATTTCTAGGAGTTCACCTAGTAGATGTCGCAAAAATTCCTGGAGTAGAAGTGGTTGTGGTGGCGGTGGAAAGCAAAGGGAATATTACTTGCCCAAAACTTGTTAAACAAAGCTCAAGTGCCGACGCCAAAGGAGGTGACAAGAGAAATTTTCAGTATACCTTTGATGTTACTAAGACAGGGGAGATTTTTTATTTTTTGTCACAGGAGTATTTCTTGAGCTTGCCAGAGGGTCATACCTTACTGTCAAAGAAAGAACAGAAAGGAAAAGACTACTGTAAGTTCCACAACAAGTGGACTCATGCCACAAACACGTGTTGGGCTTTCAAAAATATCATACAAGAGAGAATTAATAAGGGGATAATCAAATTCCCCGAGGAGACTATGTTGGTGGACAAGGATCCTTTTTCCAATGGGGCAGGCTCTGTAAATGTGGCTGCCCTTGACTTGAGGGATTGTCTTAATAAAAGGAGACAAAGGAAGAGTGCTCCAAGGCTAGAGAGAGGAATTCAAAAGGTTTCTGTCAAAAGGAAAGAAGGCGCTATGAGAAAAATAGAGTCGTCAGTGGCCAAAACAAATAGCCCAATTCATAGCAGGAAGGTTTATGAACAAGAAAATGAATTAAATGAAGTTTCCTTTAGAGTAATGTTTGAGGAGACCCAGGGAAAAACTAGCGCAAAACAAGTGGAAAAACAATTTCAGGAAATCACTAAGGTTTCTGTCAAAGGATAAGAAGATTCCATGGGAATAATGGAGTTTTCTATGGTCAAAACAAGTGACCCAAATGGCAATTCTTTGAAATTCATGTTTGAGGTAGTGCAAGAAAACAAAACTAGGGGGCAGTTTTGTTTGAAAGAGGAACCAGTGGAAGGCATGAGAAAACCACTAGCTTTTGGTTTCCTGTCAGAGGTGAACCATACCAAACCTATGTATATCAAGGCCCGCGTCAATGGAAAATCTCTTGACAGAGTGTTGGAGGACAATGGTTCAACAATTAATCTCATTCCATGGTAGACTTTGTCAAACATGGGTAAAGGTGCAGAAGATTTTATATGTACTAACCTGGTGGTGACAAGTGACATAGCCAAAACCTTGGGTGTATTCCCTTTGTAGATTGGTGTTGGCAGTAGAGTGTGTACCTCTGCATTTTTTGTCATTAACTCCACTGCAGGTTACAGACTGCTACTTGGGAGAAATTGGATTCACCTCAATCTGTGTGTTCCATCCACGCTCCACCAATGCTTCTTATTCTGGAATGATGGATAAGTGGAAGGAGTTAGAGGTGACACGAATCCATTTAAGAAAGAGGTCAATATGGTGGATGCATGCTTCTACCATGGAGATACACAACAAATTACTTTCCAAGGCATAGACAAAAATGGCAGACCTGCCAACCTCACCTTTGCCAAAGGAAGGACTATTGCGATATCCAAACAAGGCAGGCCCATTGACAGGCCGCCTTGTCCTTTGGACAGCCATGTTCTAGATGATTAAAAATAAAAATTGAAGAGGAAGGTCGAAAGTAGCTGCACTAACAGACCTCCAAAATGACGCGCAGCAGCCCAAAGAACATTATGGGCTAGAAGTCTTTGGAGCTGAAGTAATTTATGAAGAAACACCATCCATGGAGGAGGATAAGGTTAAGATTTAGCTCCTGTAGATGGAAGTTCGTCAATGGCTTACGTCAATGGCTTACTACAACCAGACGTGCAAACATTTCAAACAATTAAGAAAGTTAAAGTAAAACAAATAGGCCTTTGGCCATTTCAAATCATTGGGTACTTGCACAAAAACAGGCCTCTGGCCGTTTATATATTTTAGTACCTATGACAAAATTGGCATCTGACCATTTACAAAAATTGGCCTTTGGCCATTTTCCAATAACATGCAGTAAGACAATTAACAGGAACCAAGCAAGCAAATCAGAGTAATGATTTTTGGGCGTAGCAGATATATCATAGACCTGTAATAAGTTTGGCCTCTGACCACTTCATGCATTAGGAAAGTAGCAGTGCAACATACCTGTTGGTTGGTGAGGAGCAAGTGGTTGACAGTAAAATGCATGGAAGAAGGGCCATTTCAGACAATCCAATGACATTGGCACAAATCCACGCCATTCAAGTTACAGTACCTGCAAGCAAACATTTGGTCCATTAGCAAGTTGGTTTTTGGCGTTAGGCCAAACAATAAAGTAAACCTGTGAAGAGTCGAGCAAATCCCAAAACAAATAAACAATTGGCCTCAGGCCATTGACATTCAGAGTGTGCCATTGGCGGTGTATAGAAATTGTCCTCAGGCCATTTCAAACCAATGCAACATACAGAAATTGGCCGCTGGCTATTTCAAAACATTATACACAATCAGGCCAAAGAACAACTACTTGGGTAAGAACCATGACTGTGCCAGGGGAGGAAGCGTCCATGGAAGTTTATTCACAATCTGTCAAAGGAACCAAAACAAGGTCAGTAACATTTCTATAAAAATTTCGACAGAGTTTCCCTACAATATGGACTAACCACACCTACAGAAGAGTCAATTCCAAGCAATCAACAACAACCAATAACAATCATTTGGAAAGATACCCAAAATTTCTCGTTGGTTGCTAGCCAGTAGCGTCATTTGGATTGCGTTGTGAATAAAGGTGTTTTGACAGTTTCTTGGCATTGAGTTTTCCGTTTGGTGTTCGAACTACAAAAACGATCCATGGGCTTTGTGGGTTAATGCGTTTAGAGAGTAGTAGAACATGGTATTTTGGATTTGGAGGCTTGGGATTTGAGTTCATGAAAATGGGTATTGTGGAAGGGAGAAGATAAGTTGCGCAGGAATTTGTTTTTAAAAAATGGAGAAGTGGAGGTTACTAGTGCAGGAACATGATTTTGTACAAGGTAAAACTTTTGAAATTCGAAGTGGGTTGGTGCAAATCATGATTTTTTGAAGAATGGAGAAAGTGAAGTTTTGAAAGTTGAAGAATATGAATTTTTAAGTTGTTTGGTGGCTTTGAAAGTTGCAGGTTATGATGTTTTTGAAAATGAGAAGTAGTTTTTGAGGTGTTGGGGTTTGGTCTTTGATGGGTTTGTGATAATCAAAGGTAATTGTCCAAAGAATTGAGTTTATTTTGGTTGAAATCAAGTTCTTGAAATAAAGGTAGTTTGAGAATAGGAATTAATGAATGTTGTTCCTGCAAAGTGTTCTAAGACTAAGGTAATTATGGTGGGCCTTTTTAAACTCTTAAGAGATGAGCTCAAATTTTTATTCAAAAAGAGCTTCCAGATTTGCTGTAAATTAATACACCATTCAAACTTAAATACTTTAAGCTTTCTAGTATATGGGGCAATTATTTATACCAAAAATAATAACCGGAAAAGCCTGATTCCATTACGAATAAGTTGACAGAAAATATCATGGAGTCAATTCGACAAGAAAGGAAATAAATCAAATATTTAGAAAATATTTGATTTGCTATGCAAGGCAAATAGAATCAATTAAGAGAATATTTGATTCTTGCCAAAGGAAAATAATTTTCTGCCAGCCACTACAAAAGGAAGAAGGTCGACAACAGAAAAAAATACACAATCAATCATCACCAACCTCTGGCTTCAACTTTGCTTCTATTTCACAGTATTTTCTAGCCTTTGGCAAAGCTTTCCTTTTCCGTATTTTTTCTTGCATTTGCCTTATATTCAATTTCTTGTTATTTATTTATTGTCGATTTGCGATTTTGCGTTTATTGAGTCAAGGACCTTTGGGAAGAGATCATCCTAATTTTCTCATTTGTCAATCGTTTGATTAATTCAGATTTCTCGCATTTTACTTATTTACGTTCCGTTTGGAATAACATTAAAATTCCTGGCACGCTCGCGTTTTTATTTTTCTATCTCCGTTCACGCTTTCGCAGTTAGAAAAGAATGACGTTTGTTGCCTTCTCCAAAAAGAGGCAATTATCCTAATTATGTCTTTCTTCTGCTCAAATCTCTGTATGGTGTCAAATTGGTTCCCAGGGAATGGTTTACCTGTCTGCGAACTGCATAACTTGATTATGGTTTTCATGTCTCTCACACTGATCCATCCTTATATATCTAGAATCATTGTGACACTCACAATTTTTTTTATGGTTTATGTCGATGACATAGTTTACATTGGTTCTAGTTCTGAGTTCATCTCCTTAGTCATCCAATTTCTTCAGTCTAAGTTCGCTATTAAGACAGTTGGCCATTGACATTACTTTCTGGGACTCAAAGCTATTTGGGCTTCCTTTGTATTATTTTTGACGTAGACAAAATATATTACTGACCTCCTTCAACGTGCCAACATGCATTTCTGAAAGCCTGTTTGCACTCCCTCAGTTCCACTGATCGAACTATTGTTGGCAGTTTACAGTACCTTGGTATCACACGTCCGAATATATCTTTTACGGTCAACCAAGTGTCACAATTCATGCATGATCCACAACCTCTTCATTGGAAAATGCTTAAACATATTTTATGTTATCTGACAGGTACCTCTCAGCTTGGCATACTTACTAAAAGGTCTCCCTCACCTTTATTAATGTTTATTGTGATGCGGACCTTGGTTGCTCTATTCCTGATAAAAAATCCACTACCGGTTATACCATTTTTCTTGGATCAAATCTTGTTTGTTGGAGCTCACGAAAGCAATGACATGTCTCTCGCTCCTCAACAGAAGTCGAATATCGTGCACTTGCCACAGGAACTAGTGAGACCCAATGGCTTTTATCTCTCATGACAGAAATTGGTTTTCCATGTTCCACTCCTCCAACTTTATGGTGCAACAACATCGATGCAACATATCTTACATCGAATCATATTTTCCACTCTTCTTGCTCACGTCACTTGGAGATAGAATTCCATTTTGTTCATGATTTAGATGAAAAAGAAAGTTCAGATTCACTACATCTCCACTGCTGATCAGATTGTGGTTCTCCTCACCAAATCCCTTTCTGGCGTCCCTTTTTTTGCATCTTCGAGACAAGCTGACGATTGCTTCAGCTATCATCAACTTGAAGGGGAGTAATAAGGATATATCTTAAGCATCTCAACGTCCTTGTTCCACTCCACCTTCTACGACAACAACTTCTCAATCTCCTTTGTGTTCAAATTGTTTATGAATTTTAATTTTGTATTTGTAACTTATCTCTATCCACAAAAACAATGGAATATTTCTAAGTTGCACCATACAGTACAATAACAACATTATCTTTTGAGTTCATCATGAATTGAGGTGACAAAGAGCTTAACATTATGTTAAGTGATGGTGTCTAAAACATTCAACACTTGAGAACTAAAACACCTTTCTCTAATTCTCGATATGTATACGTATTTACTAAATTATGATATCAAATTAATATATATTTAACTTTCTCTCTATATATGCTTAATTAACTGATTGGCCTCTAATTTATGCTTCATTAAAAGTTATTATAATTTAAAACTCTTCGTTAAAACAATCTTTTAATCCTTTATTAATTGATTATCAATGTTCACACTTCTTTTATAACTTGAATTCTAATATTACATGAGTCAAAAAAATCATCAAGCCCAATAACATGTCAAAGTCCAATTCAAAGGTAACAAGTCAAGCTCATTTTAAAGAGTCTAACATATGAAAGATTCAAATTTTATTTTCACCACTTTTCTATTCATTTTCTCTCTTAAATTTCACATTTTCCTCCTAAACCTTATATATATATATCATTCTCATAATCTCACTTACATTCTCACACTAACTGCAATTCTTTTGTTTCTTCTCTTCTTCTAAATTTAATTTATGTATTCATTCTTCGTATTTTATTTAATACTAATTATTCTCATTTTTTTTATGTTTCTTTTTTGTAGGTATAATTGAATATTTCATAAAATTAACCAAGGTTTTTTTTATTTACTAAATTTTATTTTATTTTTCAATCTTCTATTTTGTTCTTTAGTCTTATTATTTCAATTACATTATATTTTCTTTGATATTATTATTTCAATCTTATTTTTTTAACCGTCATAATAATTACTTTTTTAATATTATTATCTTTTCTTTAATCTTATTATTTTAATCACATTATTTTTCTTTAATCATATTACTTCAATTTTATTTCGTTTAATTATCTTAATAATAACTTATTTTTTGTTATTTCAATCTCAGTATTTCATTATACAACTAATACAATTACATTTTTATTTTTTTATTTAATCAATTATTTCTATCGAATTTTGACGGAAATTTTTTCTTCAAGTAAAGCTGATTCATCAGCCAACCATGTGGCTCATGGATCGGCCACATTCACCGTCGAATTTTGATAGAAATTTTTTTGCCAAAATTTGACGGAAAGCTCAATTGCCTACCAGCCATTTGGCTCATCGGTCCGGCCACATTTTCCGTAGAATTTTGATGGAAAAATTTCCGTCAAAGTTCGACGAAAAACTCCGGTCACCGGTCCAACAATATTTTTCGTCGATATTCAACAGAAATTTTTTTTGTCAAAATTCGATGGAAAATTCCGTCGAATTTTGACGGAAAACAATTTTCGGTTGTAGATTTTTCCACCACTCTGTTTCCATCAAAATTCAATGAAATTTGACTTTTATTTCGTCGAAATTCGCTGGTACTTACGACTAGTTAATCTTCTAATGAAGACTCAAATTTGTGCAACAATTGATTCAAAATTGATCCAAAAAATTAATTTGAGATAGAATACAACTTCAACTCAAATATTAAAATCGAAAAATGAATCTTATCCCCTAAATTATGTGATAAATTGTGAAATCAAGTTAAGAAGAAAGTAGGATTACTTGCAATTAGATGTTTGAAGAATATTGTTGGTTCTTTAACAGTTGTTGGAAAAGAACGATAATAGCTGATTGTTCTGTCATGGCTCCTGCTTCGCAAGCTTCCATCACAAGTTGTGCTAATTTATAAGCGAATAAAAGAATAAATTAATTTTTTTTTTCTGCAAGCAACAAATTTTCTTCAAATTGACATTGCTCTCCGATGCCTTAGATGGTTGGAATAAACTATTCATAAATGAAGAAGAGGGCATTGGATTGAAATTTACGACAGAATCATCGCATAAAGCTTTGGTCATGGATAATTTTCTCTCCTCTGTGTTTTTGGTCAGTGAAGTCAAGATCTTGCTGGTGCTGTATCAAACCCAGTGATCTTGTAAAGTTGAAATGAATTGATTCATCAGATTAATGGAAGACCCAGCGAGGAAGACTTCACAGCATAAATCAATGCACCCAACATGCGCCAACATGCTTTGGTCATGGACTTACGAACAATACAGGTTGTGAAATCTTCAACTACAAAATCAATTGGTGGTAATTACTCTCAGTGTTATTTTTTAAGTTTCTTATTGTGAAAATAGCATGTGAGCTTGATTAATTATAAATATAATCATTTTTAAAATTCATATTATAAAAATAACATTTTTAAGTTTTGGTATTGAAGTTTTAACCAATATCAATATATCACTCCTATTTTCAAGCAAATATTTTAAAAACAGACGTGAAACCATTCACCATAAATTCTGTTTCCGTTTTTTCGAACTGCAGTCTTCCCATAATTATAATGTTATTTGAACCTAATAATGTGAATTTTTGTGAACTTTAGAACGTGTGCTCAAATTGAATATATTTTTTTGAGAACATGATCATGTGAACATTTGTGAATTTTAGAACGTTTGTGATGTGATTGAGTATATTCTTCGTGAACTTGATCTTTGTGAACTTACTTGAACATCAAAACTTGTACTTAGATTGAGTATTTTTTATTTGTGAACTTGATCATGTAAACCTCTGTGAACCTTAAAATATGTATTTAAGTTGATTATATGTTTTGTGAAATTGAGTATGTCAACCTTAGAACCAATGTTTAAATTGAGTTTTTTTGTGAACTTGAGCATGTGAGCCTCTGTGAACCTTGAACGAGTCTGAAGTGATTGAGTACATATTTTGTGAACTTGAGCATGTGAACCTCTATGAACCTCAGAACATGTGTGAAATGATTGAGTGTATATTTTGTGATCTTGAAAATGTGAACCTCTATGAACTTTAAAACGAAGGTGAAGTGAAGTATTTTTTGTGAACTTGTGCATGTAAACCTCTGTGAACCTTGAAAAACAGAAACTGTAAGATTTTATCTTGTTGTAAAAAATTGAAAAAAATGTTGTGATTATGAAATTTTGATTGAAAATTTTCTTTAAACTGTAATAAATAAGAATGATTTCACATGATTTCATACCTGTGTTGAAGGACAATATCTGATTTCTCTAAACATGATTCTGAATCGATTTTCCTTGATTTCGAAAAAAAGTAGTGTTTGAATTTTTTTTGATCTCTGCAATTGATAACTGTGTTGAATGAGTGTTTATTTTTCGATAGAGAGATTATGAAAGTAAAGATTTGTTAGATTTAAAAATTTGAATTGAGAGAGATTTTAGTAATCACAAATCACACATGATTATGTGTGGAGATTCAGTTAGTTCTGCAATTTGACCATTTTTTAAATATATAATGTTTGGATTATCATCTTTTTAATTTAGCAAACTTATTGGTTATTTTCCCAATATGTAAACATAAAGTGGTATCTTTGTTAAATCTTCCCAGTCAATTGGTCTGTACAAGACCACATATATTGGATTAATTACACTATATACTTTTTTTACTCTTTTTTTTACAAAAATATGATCACTTTAAAATTTTTTACACATAAGTAATCGTTTTTACATTTCAGACAATTTTTTTTCCTTTTAACATTTCATACGTGATAGTTTTTTTGTAGGTTTAAATATAATATAAATTTCATATAAACTAACGTAAACTTTATATATGAATAGACAATTTTTATAATATTGATATTGTGTATTTTTTTTCTTTATTTTATTTATTAAGTTGTCTAAATATATAATAATAATATAAACTGAATATATTTTTAACAGTTTTTATTATGTTTATGTTAATTTTTTGTATATATTTTTTATTGCTATTGTATTTTATTATTTTAATGCAAACTGATTATATACTAAGTATATATTCTCAATTTTTTATAAAAAATTTAATTTTTTAAAATTTTATTATTATATAAATTTAATATATACAATCTATAAACTAATTGTATGATGAATTAAATTTTTTTATAAATTATTTCGAATTTTCAAATTAATGATTTTTTGTTCACTTGTAGGACCACAAAAGCAGAAAAATGTTATAACTAAAAATTATTAAACATAATATTATTGAGATCAACCATATTATTTGTCACATTTTCTTTTCTTCTTGTTAAAAGGTGTATGTAAATAACAAAGCTTTGATTATATAGATTTTGCTTCTTTATCTTTGATGCCTACAGTTATTATCACGTGAAAATGTAAAAGTAAAGCTAGTTGTGTAAAACAAAATAGTTTATAATAAAATATGCAAATTAAAAAGTTAAGATGTGTTTATTTTTAATTGGCCCTATCATATTTCCAACACTCCTTGCAAGTATAACCCTGTCAGACGCATTGTTTAACATTATCAGACCGGTTACCACTTGCCTACAAATAAGAGATTTTATTATTAGACTCAATATTCATTGCCGATTAGGTTAGATGGTTCTGATGTCATGTGAAAGTCCATGGATCCGTGCACACATTTGTGAGCTTATGAACGATACAAGTTGTGGAACCTTCTAATACAAAATCAATCAAAAAATTATAGGAATGTCACTTTTGACATTCCTATAATTAAAAATGCGAATGTATACTCTCATATTTGTAGGAATGCCAGAATCTTAATACACAACTATGAAAATGCCCGATTTTGAATTCACAATAACAAAAATAGAATTCAGCTGATTTTTTAAATAATTTCCATAATTTGAAACAATTCAAATGAGTAACTGCCATTTGATTTTAAAAAAACTGTCATATCTAATCCTAAAATCAAGGTAATGTTGTTCTCATATGTGCATTACTTAAAAAATTTAAAAATTTTAACAACCCATTACAGAAATATAAACATTGCAGAAATCAACAAAAATACAACGTTCTAACACAGGTAAACGTTTTTTGTTACGAAGAACAAAATTCATTTTCTTTTCAATAAAAATACATGTAAATTTAAATAGGAAGGGGAAGGGAATATATATATGTTCATACATGTTTATTTTTGTAGTTTTATGTAATTTTTTAAAATTATGTTCATGCTATGAAAACATGCAGTATTCATGTCAGCATTCCCAGCAGTAACTAAACAAAAATCAACAAAAAATAACAAACAAATTTTTGTATACCAAAAACAATCCCAAAACAAAAAACTTAAAATATGTACAATATTATCAAACGAATAACAAAAATGAATAATAAAAAACTAATATTTATATATCATTAATGTTAATAAATACAAATAAAAAAAGAACAGATTTTGTTTGGAATGAGAGAGAAAGAAAGTTATATCGATGGTTAAGAGATTTGCTCAAAAAAGGAAATCTATCATTAAAATCCGTCGAATCAGGATTTTAAAAAACAAGTGTTTTAATGCATGACAGTTGAAAACGGTTTTGCCCCTTTTATAAAAAGAATAATTATTTATAGTGTTCATCATTGTTCATATATGTTTATAATTAATAATCATATCTAATTGCTAAAAAATAGGATATACAGTTAAATAGGAAACTAATCAGTTGCTAAAAATCATGAATTTCAAATGGCACGATCTGTAGAAAGTACATATGTACATAATGTTCTTTTTTGTTCATATATGGAGATTGACATTTGTACAATTAAAAATAAAAATCGGGCATTTCTACAATTAAAGAATTAAAAATCAGTAATAATAGAAATAAACAAAAATAGATAGACATTCTCGCAATTAAAATCTTGTAGCTATATAGAATGCATAATTATCTGAAAACCAATTGGCTTGTATACGGCCCACAAGACACATCATTATAAGGGTTAATTACACATAGAGCATCTTTTTAAACTTCATCTACTAAAATGTCATCACAATTTTTTTGTCTACTAAAATGGTATAATTTCTATTCACTTTAACTAAAATGACATCTTTTTATTTTGAAATTGAGATCCCATCTAAGTAAATCCTGATTGCCAACATCAATTTTGAATTCAAATTAATTTCCTAATTTAAAGCTACAATGAAGGAGACATAAGATTTCAAATTAAACATAATCAAATTGAATTTCAAAAAAAAAAAACAACACTATATATATAGCTAAACCTTAATAGAAAATCAGTTACCTACAATCTAAAAATATATAACATATGTTAATAAAATATAATTGTTTGCTTAATGAATTTTTTAATGAACTTTTTTTATTTTCTAAAAGAGATATGTGTTCAGATGAGTCCTGTGCGACTTTTGTTGTATATTCTTTTAGGTCATCCATATAGCTAATTGAATATTGCTCATTCATTTTATTTTCTTCAGATTTATCTTCCTCAAAATTAGATATATCGAAGAAATTTGCTAAATTATCATTCTCACAATTGTCTCTTTCTTTAAAATTGTAGTCTATTCGTGTCGTTTTTTATTAATCATAACAAAATGTGTCTGAATGGTGTCATAGTGTATCAATACATCGATATCATCCATTCCGTCAATTATCCTGAAAAATATGTCCATTTGTATACTGTCACGTAAATCTATAATTTTTTGAATGAAATAATTAAAATAAAATTTTCTTAGTATTATTAATACCAAAAAATGTGTCTATAAGTGTTCTTATTCACTTTTCATTTTACGGAAATTCAGAGTTAAATTTTTTTAAAATTTTTAAAACTTTCCGTTTGACTTCATGCTTCGAAACTGATTTGGCAACTCTAACCCTTTTTGGCGAACGAACCTACAAATGAAAACATAATACAATCAGATGTATGTTCACAGATTGTAACAATTATGTAGAAAAATACACTACGCTAAAAAAGCATCATCTACACGACGTTACAAAAAAATGAAAACAATTAGACTCATTAAATTCAAATATACATACAAATTCTCAGAACAAATGTAGAATCATTTGCAAATTAAGTAAATTGACAACACAAGAAAAAAGAATTTATTATATACAAACATACTCAAATAACAAGTAGATAGAGCTTAAAAAGATAGAGTTTAAAAAGATGTATTTTGTATAATTATTACTATAACATGCTTCAAGGACCCGCCACTAGCTCCACTTTCTATCCAATTCTATATTTTGGGAAATAACAATTTGACAGGAGAAATTTCGTCATGGTTTTGTAATCGAAAGTCTTTGATCGGACTTGTTTTGGCTTTCAACAACTTGAGCGGCAAAATTCCAAAATGTTTGGGCAACTCCAGTGATAATTTGATGATATTAACTCTTGACGGTAACCATCGCAACGGCAACATTCCAGATTCATTCAGAAATGAAAGCAGACTGAAAAAGATTGGTTTAAGTTATAATCGGTTGGAAGACTGCCTAGATCACTAGCTAATTGTAAAATTCTCCAATTTCTTGATTTTGGTCAAAATCAAATCTCTGATACATTTCCAGTTTGGTTGGGAAGTCTTCCTATGTTGGAAGGAGTGGTTCTGAGGTCTAATTATCTCTTTGGTGCATTACAAACTTCAGATAAAATCTCTCATTTTCCTAAATTGCGCGTATTAGATTTCTCCAACAATGAGCTCAATAGTACAATCCCATATGGATTTTTCCAAGCCTTCAACAACATGAAGGCTTTCCATTCGGATCAAATAGCATACATGGAGGGCATTGTGACCTTTTGGCTGCATAATGAGAGAATGTCTGTTCAGTACTCTTATAGGCTACATGTAGCAAATAAAGGAATGTATATGGAATATGGCAAGATCCCAAATGTTCTGGCAGGCCTTGATTTGTCGAGCAACAAATTTGAAGGGAACATCCCAGAATCTATTGCAAGTCTAAAAATGATCAACATTCTTGATTTTTCAAATAATCAACTTTTGGGACAAATCCCATGGTTTTTGAGAAACTTGACAAAACTTGAATCATTGGACTTGTCCAACAACAACTTCTCAGGGAAGATTCCTCATGTGTTAACGAAGCTTACATTTCTTACATACTTCAACGTCTCAATTGATCACCCTACGGGTTCCATACCACAAGGGAATCAATTTGGTACATTTGACAACACATCATATCAAGGGAACTAAGAATTGTGCGGATTTCCTCTGACCAATCAATGTGGAAATACTAAGGCCTCACCTCAACCAAACGATGATGGAGGGTCGAAACTTCCAATAGAAGTTACATGGAAGAGTGTTGCAATTGGATATGGGAGTGGAATAGTAGGAGGGGTTGTCCTTGGACTAGTTTTTTATGAAAGACACCAAAATTGGGTTCTCCACACATATGGGAGATGGAGGAAGAGG
>CANYCX011161731.1:0-12785 GCA_948193385.1 Breynia disticha f. nivosa
AACCATAACCACTCCCTCTTTCTTATTTACTCACAAAGAGTCTTTTATATGTTTATGCTCACAAAGAGCCACAGACACTTTATTTACTCCCTAGGAGTTTTCATATGCATGAATGTAAAGTGCATACTTATGGAACCAACCATGCATTCACAATCTGATCACACTATGCTTTCAACTAAATATGAAGTCCACTATCATCCATATCAACACAATCACAATCCAACAAGCACAACCATCACGTATATATAGATAATTTATCATTCATCAAATTCATTTTCAACCTCATTCACAAACACTACATTATCATAATCACAGCATAGTTCCACAATTCATGTCAACTTCAACACATCAATTTGCAACAATTCACTTCTCATAACACACTAACAATTTAAGTTCAAACCAAACACATCGTCTTTAATCCATCAACCACACATATAAACATCATATTGCATACACTCACTCAACCAAATCACACATTTTTCATACAAGAAACATACAAGCAACAGAAGTTGCACTCGTGTTACTTACATTTCAAAACTAGTCTATTGTCCCGTCTAGGAACCACCTTCGCCCTGATTAGGTCCTCCTAATCACAATTAAAGATCATATCAATTACATATATGTATATAAGTTTACTAAAATGCTAATTAAATGATGATGCCACGTTAATATATATATCTTTATCATATTTTACTAACAATTCTCTTCCCTCATTTACTTCCTTCACCTACCCTTCACTTAACTATTTTCTTCCCTTATTACTAAACATCTCCAACTCTTTTAATAAACTCATTGAGGTATAATGTTACGATTCCAACTAACTGATACCTAACCTATGCCCTATTTCCTTCGATTCCCTTTCCAAAATCCTAAACAATTTTCCCTATTCTTTCATTACCCATACATCATTAAGGACCCAATTAAATTGACCATAAATAACACCTCACTAGAGTCCATAGAAATCTATGCTAGCAACGAAACTTCAAAACGAACCTAAGGCTAGAAAACCCAATCACGTCACTTTTACCCTTCCATCTTAAAACACCGATTTCAAGTACCAAAACGATGAATTAACACCAACAATAAGTACTAATAGTTACTACACATCTTAAGCTTTCCAACAAGCCATATTTCACTCAAATCGGAGCTTGAATGAATGAAATATCGCGTCAGAAAGTCGGGGCATAAATAAAAATGTGATTCAATGATTTCAATTCGAAGAAACTTACCGATTCAAGATCTCTATCGAATCATACAACTCCCAAACACCAAGATTTGTCGAGATTCAAGGTTAGCTAGGGTTTTTGGAATTTGGATTGGAATTTTGGAAGCAAAAACGTGACTATGGGGAAGTGTAGAGAGGGGTAGACTTATGTGAGTATATATATAGTTTCAGGTTGATAGTTTTACCCTCGGCACTACAAAGTTATCTTCCTTTCGATTTGCTCTCTCCCGGTTGAACTAACCTCGATAAATTTTTAATCCACACAACGTCCTACACTCTCCACTAATTAATAATTAAAATATTTTTCGAAAAATTTATTCATACATTTATTAAATATTCTATTTATATTTTTAAAATTTACATAAAATGGAGGGCGTTACAGGGGAACTCATCCCCGCCTTATGCTGCAATAATTGGCCTTTGGCTGTCTCGCTATAAAAAAAAAAAAGCATCAACCGTCACCATCCTAGACTCGTGTTAAAATCATTTAGCCAAACTATTGTAACAAAATCATCAATCACTGAGTGGTATCAACGCCATGGCTACATCGCTACTATGCCCTCTTTCAGCCCCAACCTCATCGGAAATAGTGGCTCCCCCTTTTTCCAACAGGTCCTCTTCTTTCCTCGGAAACACCAACCTCCTCTTCTTCACTAATCCAATAAACCCTAGACCCATTCGCCACAGATGTACCTCTGCTTCTTTTGACCATATTCCTAAACAATTCCGACAAGAAAATCTTAAGCATGGCTGTTAGTTCATTCTCTCTAACACTTTATTAAGTTTTGTCTGATTGATTTAAGGTTTTTATATGAGAGTTGAATATTGTATTTTTGTATGTGTTTGTTGAAGTTTGGAAATGATTTTTGGCGATTATGAATGATAAAAGAATGAATTTTTGGGATGGGAAATAGGGTTTGAAGTATTTATGTTAATGGTAGATTTTGTTGTATTATCTTTTTTATATGGCTATTGTCAACTGTCCTGTCCCACTTAGGAAGGACTCGGAGCGGTTGCTGAGCAAAGAAGAACCGCATAATTTTGGTAATTTTAATCACTGGATAGTGGCTCTAAGAAATAGGATTATGTTGGAATTTTTGGTATTGAAGGATTCATCATCAAATTGTGTGTTTCCATGATTTCACTTTAGAGATTGAAGAAAAAGTACTATGGTTTAGAAGATGGGCGGGTTTTACTAGTGAAGTCTAGTACTTTTGGGATTTGTACTTAGGGGATTTGAATTGCTTGAATGGTCTGCTGTCAAGATGAAGTTGCTGAATGTGTTTTTCCATATGATTACCTTGTTTTTCCATGGGTAATGAGATGTGCAATGGGAATGGTTTTACTCACTTTTTTGTGCTTTTCCGTAGTGATGGAGAATTATAAAAATGTGCCAAAGCATCTTTATGGCCTTACCCCGTCACAAATGGACATGTTCATGACTGAAGACAATCCTGTCCGTCGACAGTCAGAAACTGTTACAGAGGTATCCTTTCAATTACTCCATGAAATGCTAAACCTTGGTCGTTGATTATCTAATTATTGGCTTTTGTGCTATTTCTTTGAGAAATCATTTCAACCATTTATTCGTTCTAAATATTAGTGCTGAAAGAATTCTGGTCGTTTGTTTTGTTAACAGGAAAGTATTTCTTCTAGAAAAAATTATTTGGATAATGGCGGGATGTACAGTCTATCAGGTATGATGGATAGGGGTCCGTCAAAGTATAGTATGAGCGTGAGCATGTACAGAGGAGGAGGTAGAGGTTATGCGAGACCTGAAACGGCTCCTCCTGATTTACCTTCTTTGCTCTTAGATGCTAGGATATGCTATCTTGGAATGGCGGTGAGTTACTAAAACATATGTTACTTTTCTCTCTTTTAGGAATCATCCGCCCTACAGTGTCATATTCCATTGATGTTCTTTGTTCTCTAATTCTTATAGATTGTCCCATCTGTTACCGAGCTTCTTGTTGCCCAGTTTATGTATCTGGATTATGATGACTCTTCAAAACCTATTTATCTATACATAAATTCATCAGGGACTCAGGTTAGCCTCATTCTCTTGGTACATTGGTAATGTTTTTATTCCCTTTCATATTTGCGAACTAGATAACTGACTTTCTGGAGTTTTGTTTTAATCTGTTTTCTTATTGAGTTTAGAATGAGAAGATGGAAAGTGTTGGATCTGAAACAGAAGCTTATGCAATTGCTGATGCCATGGCTGTAAGTATCAACTTGTTATTATGTTATCTTATGTTTTTATGTTTTTAACTATAAAATTAATGAAAAATGAATGGTTAAGGTCATGATTAATCTTCTATGTGCATTCGTTCCTCAAAGAAAATGCTAAACCAATGCGCAAATATAAGTAGCACTAGCATATTATTCATCATACCATGCCTAGAACATGTGATATCATCCAACAAAAATATTATGAAACCATAATTTTGACTACATTTGTTTTCTCTTTGACAAAATATTATTTCCTATGTTCAATGGAAAGAGAAGAAATTAGAAAACACCAGAAAATGTATGGGTGACCATGTTTAGAGGTGCATGTGATGGAATTTGTAGTGTTTTGAGGGTTCTAACTAATTTTTTAATTACATTATTGCTTGGAATTAGGATTCACATATTAAGGTCATTTGACAATTTAGATTGTGCTCTTGAAAGTATTTTCCATGTTTTAGAATCTTATTTTCCAGAATCATATTTTCTAATATTTCATATTCAATATTTGAAAATATTAAAAAAAATATAATTTTATATTTTGGATAAGAGAAATATTTTCTTTAAAAATATGTTAAAAATAATTATTATTTTTCATTGATTTTTAAATTATATTTTTATTAATTTATTTTCCGTTGGTAACAAACATTGGAAAATCAGAAAAACATGTTTCAGAAAAATGAATTCCTCCAAACAAATGGAGCCTAAGAGTGTGACTCTATTAAGAGTAAACTTTTCTTTAACTTTGACACTGCTCTTTGAATTAACTCTCCCTAAAATCAAATTATGACATAAAGTGAGTAGTGATGGGAGTAGATAACTGAACAATTATAAAAAATGAAGAAAGAAAAAAATAGGGAGTGAAAATTTCATTAATGACCTTCAAATAAAGAGTGATTTGATTTCTAACTAGTAGTAATCACTTTCCATGTTATTTTAAAGATAAAGGGACGATATAAAAAGAGCATTGGAGTTGATTTTTAATGGTTTTCTCTTTATAATATGAATAATTGTGAATTTAAAGAGTATTGGAAATGCTATTATACCATTTATCTGTAACAAGTATTGAATTTTGTTTTGAGAATGAGGTAATTTTTTTTTAATGAGATTCATGTTGAATTTGGAGAATTGTTGTGCTAGCATGTCTCGTTGGTCCTCAAGTAGCTAACTTCATGATAGACTATTTTTTAGAAACTTATGATGTGTTTTTTTTTTTCATGAAGTACTGCAAATCAGCAGTCTACACAGTTAATTGTGGCATGGCATATGGTCAAGCAGCTATGCTTCTGTCTCATGGAGCAAAGGGTTATCGTGCTGTACAGCCAAACTCTTCCAGTATGATCCGAAATCTCAAATTTCAAATGCTATATTGTAAAATCTACTATGCTACAGGAAATCGCTGCACACCAATGCGGTTTTGTTATATTTTGTATTTTAGTCTATGAATGTTTAACCAGAAACACATAAAAAAAAACTCATTTGATTTCTATCTGGTAATCATAGATGTACAATATGGGCTCTAAATTATTAGTCCAGATGCAACAAAAATAGAAAGTAGGGCCGAGTTAAGTTAAATTGTGGTGAATTAGGTATTAAAGAATTTAAGCAGTTTTTTTATTGATATTTTGCATTAATAACCTGATTCTGATTTCTAAAATTTACCGATTTTATTGATTTCAATCGACTTTGACTCTGTTGTTGGGGATTTTCTTTGATGACTGGATATAACTGCTTGTTTTAGTCTCACAACGTTATTCCATGAGAACCATTGCTCTTAACAATTTTTAATGTTCCATAAATCTGGGATTGTTTGAATCAAATGCTAGAGTCATGATTGTATGCAGATCCCATTTTTGTCTAGCCTTCTGACTACTCAATCCTTGAATTGCAGCGAAACTATATCTCCCGAAAGTCAGCAGATCAAGCGGACCTGTGATAGACATGTGGATTAAGGTGCTCTTTCTCTCTTCCTGTTGTTTTCTTCTTATGACTTCTACTTGTCTGAGCAAACTTGATGCTAATACCTCTCTCTCCACTACCTTCCTTTCAGGCCAAGGAACTTGATGCAAATACTGATAGCTACCTTGATTTGTTATCTAAAGGAACCGGGAAGTCCAAGGAAGAAATTAACAAAGACATCCAACGTCCTAAATATCTCAACGCACAAGAAGCTATAGATTATGGGCTTGCAGATAAGATTATTGACTCGAGTGATGATGCCTTTGAAAAACGGGTACCACTTTGTTACCTTCAGTACCTTTTTCCTGTTTTCGTACTTCCAGTGTCATGATATTTGCCGCTACTCGGAAACCTGATAGATCTTCCATTTTCAGGATTATGAAACTTTGCTTGCACAATCAAAGGCGATGAGAGCAGCAGCTGGTGGACCGAGAACAGCACCATCGGGATTTCATTAAACCATAGAGTGGTGTATGTAAACAAGGCTGAAGGAAAGTCTACTTCTCTTGATGCCTGATGGAGCAGTGGTTAGTTAGTGCCACTGCAGTCTGCACTTCTGAGCATATTTCTAAACACTGTCTGTATCTGTATTCAAAACGGATTGAATTGGTTTATTAAGGGTCATGATGTTACAGTTCACGTATAAAAGTATATCTCTGAATGGTAGAATTCAGTTGTGTGACCCTCAACTTGTTTTTTCAGTACATGTGTTTGGTCAGTTGTTAAAGTGGCTCACTTTTTACGCGCTGATTCTGTTTAATTGCTATTAGTTGGTTGAAGTTCCTGATAAACGTTGTTAATCGATTCTTGCCAAATCATCTGTAAAGATATTCAATTCTTGTAAAGTGTAAATATTTTTGTTTTGATACAATCTTCATCAGTTTTGTAGAAGGGTAACAATGATGATCACAAGGGCTTAATTGTTTGTTGCTGTCTTTATGTTTTATGTGCAACTCCTTTCGATTCCTTTGCCTTTTGACGTAATTGTGGCGGCCGCAATTCGTCACGTATTAGTCTAAGTTACGAGTTTTATAAATTTTGATAATGCAGCATTGTAATTGTCAAATTATTTAGTTTTTATTGTCCATAAGGTTTTTAAATAATGAAATGTTAGTAAAATTAACTGAAACGTAATTTTGATTAATGTCTGAAAAACAATGAAACCACCACAATATTGGGAAAAAAAAATACAAGGATCGAAAAGGAGATACACAGATTACAAAATAGACAAATCATTATACGTACAAATAAATGACGAGCAACAAGGATGTCTCAGAACTTGAAATTTATATGAATATAGAATGATGAAGTTGGTTAAGAGAAGAACACAAAATTAGTGACGCAAAAAGATTGTATTGATATAAGCCAGAGTTACAAGGACGGGGACATTTGAGAGGTCCCTGCTCTCTCTAGACCAGTGTCTGACAATACTTCACAATTTTTTACTACCCAACACACACTCCATATATGTTTTATTCCCCTATTTTCTTGTAATAAATTTCTTCTAGAAAGACATATTGTTAACATTAACGTTGATTTCCCTCTGCTTGTTTCCATAACAAACTCTCAAAATAGAACAAACCATTGCAACAAGGCCTACAATCTGTCACTTCTGCCTTTGGTCCAACTTCTTCCTCTTCCAAAAATCCTCTGTAACACTCCTCAAGTAGAATCGAAGAAATTGTCGATCAATCACTTCAGCGTCTTCCCACGTAGTGTTATGTTTTTCTTATGACTAAGATCAGGTTGGCACAACGGATTTCTTTGCACAATTGATATAGAATAGCCACAGAAAAATGCATACCAAGATCCATGCACAATACACGTAAACTTGATTGACTAGTTTAGGGTTTCATACCTTAAAAACTTGAAAAGAATGGTTCAAATAGTGTGCTTTGTATAACTACTATATAGGACCAGCCTATATAACCTTCAAGCCAAGCCAAAAACATGTCACAATGAGCTACTTGTACGTGACCTCCCGCTATGCTCACACACACAAGACTAGTCTTTTGAAAAGGGACAAGTGCTAGCTCAGATTGTGTTGGTCGATTGTAAGAAAATGTGTTTGTAAGAAAATAAAAATTTTTCTCACCTTGGCAGCTGTAGGTCACAAGCCTAGAACCAACAAAAACAAAGGAGGAAGTGCCTCCTTATATAGAACACTTTCAAGAATCTTAAAAGGGAGAGGAGAGATAAAAAAACCCTTAAAGTTTGCACTTATCCTTCCATTTCCTTATCCCAACTGATTTTCACTTGTATTAGAACTCATATTTGAGTTCAAAATCTAATTCAAATCAAATTAAGATTGACAAGAAAAGAGGTGAAGCTTATATCTTTAAGGTGGAACACATTTTAGGATAATACATGTGCTAAATGTGTTCTAACTTATCCATATATTTATCTTATCCAAAAACTCTTAATTTTTAGCCTTAAATCCCACTTTGATTTAAATTCAAATTTTGAATCTTAAATCAATTACTACATTTATTCTTTAATGTTTATTAATATAGCATTAAACTCTTATTCCTTAAAGATTGTTAATATAATATTTTAATCACTATTTTGCCTAAAATGCCCCTCAATTACTCCAATTAATTCTCTTTTTCAGCATCTACTTTATTTAAAAGGAAAAATAAGTCATTTTATACTATATTTATTTGCTTTTTTTAATCTGTGTGAAAAACTAAATTAACAAATATTTAGGAACAGATGGGATAAGATTTAGCCAATAATTATAATGGATAATTAGGACATTAATTCCTCTTACACATGGTACACATTTTTTATATAACATGTCCAAATGAATCATAGTCCTTATCTAACTAGGATTCCTACATCTACATGGTTAGTTTCCTAATTAATGCATAATTGGAACTAATCATTAGATGATCATGTACTATATTTTATTGGGCCTATATTGTGTCCAATTTACACATTTTCAAGCCTCATATATTTGTCCTTAAAATGACAAATAAACATCCAAAATAGAAATGCCAATTTTACCCTTTTCAGACTTAGTCTTTGTGTGCGATCCCATAGGTCCATTCAATTTTGACAATAGGAATAAATAATTCCTAAAGGTCATAAACAAACTCTAGCAAAATGTTATGATAACACAAATTAAATGGAGATGTTGTAACATCCGTTTTGACCTAGTACAATCTTACATAGTCTCTTACGCTTAATTGGGGAATCACATAAGCATGGACTGGTCATCCTTATTTTATTAATTCCTTTTCTTGATATTCCAGTGATACTGAACTCTTTCATATAAATAATAAAACTCATTATTTCATCTGGGTGTGGCCACACTCTTTTCAATTCACTAATCAAGTGGCCGATGATATTTTCTGTTTCCTCGAGAGCGGGTAATCCCTTCACTTTTATCACACTCTCTAAGATGAACCAATCCATGCCCAATCATACCCATACTTGTCATCATTTTATGGGCATGTTAGGTGTATGTCAAAGTATACAAAAATTCATCTAGTGTTTCATAGAGATTTTCAGTCTAAGAACTCCAATGTAAGACTTGCACACAAGAACTACTCATAACACCAATCCATGTAGTTGTTCTCACTAGCAAATCTAATCCAAATACCATGTTTGTAGCCAAACTTGCTATAACTTATTCAGATTCTGTGTTTTGAATTAGTTACTCAGTTTAACTCTTAAGAGTTTTACTGTCAACTTATAACACCTTTACATCATAAACTTTCACTAATTGCGAAGTTGATAATTTGCTTGATAGAATCAGTAGAAAAAGGCTCATCGACTTCTGTTCAAGTTGTTCTTTGATAAACTCAACTCTTGACATAAAGATAAACTATCTTTGTTCAAGTTAGACATATTAAAAACATGTCTAATATGTATACTTAGTCCTAATTAAACCAACACAATCTTTCATCATAGATTTTTGATAACTCGTATCAACTCGGTTTAACTTAAGTCATTAATTGATCAAACACTTCTTAGCCATTACATAAAGTAACGCTAAAACATTTATTCAATTAACAGGATAACATCCATACAGTGGAAACACCATGTTTCTGTTTTCTTTCTTGTACACATGCCTTTACTTTCAATGAAGCTAACTCGAATGAAGGCTTCCTCGAATTAAGAATTCTAAATAAGTTCATACTTGTTTCATTCTTTGAAACATTCTCATCTTGCTTAGATTTCTTATGCAATGAATTTTTGTTCCACAACTCTTTGCGAATTTAAAACTATTACCAATCATTCCTTTCTTTAGGAATTCATGATGCATGGATATAGCTCCCACTATTTTTCTTGAAAAGCTGATGTCTTAATCAAGAAAATAGTCTAATTGAGCAACAATCCCTTTTGTTCTCAATTTTGGGTTGACAAATATCTCACAAATCAAGCAAACTATAGATTCAAGACTCTTGCATATCACAAGTTAGTCTTTTAACTTCATGATGTCAGACCTTAATCCATGAACAACTTATAGATTTAAGACTCTTGCATATATAACAAGTTAATTTGTGAACAACCTAGAGCTAATGGTTTCACTATATCTCTCTTTGGTTTTCAAATTGCCTTTTAATTGGTGTACAATTAAAAGTCTTTTGTACAATGACCAATCTTAAATTAGGAAGAGTATTTGACTTATCATTGAGTATGGCATAAAGCTCCATTTCACCTTTCAAACACATAACCCAAATGACTATGTTCCATGATAAATGAGTTATAGGGTTAATCGTACTTTTATGATTTTCAAACCTTGGTTCAATATCTTTGGTTTAGTACACTTAATTAATCAACATACATTTGCATTTATAAGACTCATTAAGTCACTTCACTTAGTTATTAATCTTTCCATATAAAGATAGCTCGTGTATTGATGAAACACTTCTTGATTGAAGTCATGATATACACATTTTTCTTATCTATGTGTACTAAATGATAACTTTAATAAGCATTTTCTATATAAGGATAGCTCTTGTATTGATCAAACACTTCTAACTTGAAGTTTTGATGCACACGTTTCTTCTTGTCTATAAATACTAAATGATAAAGTTATCTTTGTATAAAAAAACTTAGCTCATATGACTAAAACACTTCTTAGAGTTCTTTATCATATGTTTAGTATCATATGGAATAGATAATTATTCAAAAGATACTAGGAATTCATCCCTTTTGTATTTGAGTTGCACAGAATACTTAGACAATCATGGATATTATGGAATACTTCTATAACTACTATAAATATTGTAAAATCAAAACCCACAATTAGATATCCAACCATTGTGAAAAATGTAACAATGTTTGACAGAGAGTCAACATTAAACATTTGTTCATAATTTGAAGTCTAAAATCTAAATTTTGAAGAGGATGACCAATAATAAACTTTATACTCTTTAACCTCCACAAAGAGGCTCATCCTTTCCTTCATTTAAGCAACAACCTATTTCTTTGTACACACACATTTCCAAGCCAAATGTTAGAAAATCCGCAACTAGTACCTAATACTAAAGTCATAGAAATAGATAAGATTAATAACATAAATACTTGAACTAGATGCCTTGGTCTTGTTCCTCTTTTGCTCTTCTTTATCGAGCTTGAAGTTCCTCTTCCAATGGCTAATTTGGTTACAATGGAAATAAGTATTTTTGCTATCTTTTTTGAGCTTTGGATCACTTGCCTTAAGAGGAGTTTGGATTTTTAACCTTACTTCCACTAGGCTTAGGACCCATGGGTTCTCTTTTTTCCTTCTTTTTAAGCTTTGGCTTGAATTGGGCCTTAGGTTTGCTCCCCCTAGGTTTGATAAATCCTATGAGTTTCACCTTGCCTAGTTTATTGCCTTTACTTCTTTGTTCTTAGAACATTCTCTCTAAGTGCACCGTGATTTTGTATGCCTCTAAGTCTATGAATTGCCTTTGTAATTTAGGCACCATTGTAGGTCACATTAGAGTCATTCCATATTTTCTCAAGGGTTTCCCTTTGAGTGGCAGTGAAGCCCCTCACAAATTTTGAGGTAAGATTTTGTTCAACATATAATTTTCTCTCACTTTTGAGAAGCTTTCTCAAATTTCAAGAATAGTTTATGTTGTATGAACCATTTTGTCCCTTAAAGCACCATTCACAGTGTGAAAAGTTTGAGTTGTTTGGTTGAGTCATATTTTAGCCTACAGAATTAAGATCAACTAATATAGTTAAGTCCTTAAAAGTCCCATAATCCAAAATAATATCCCTTTAAATAGTTTGTTATTGATCTAGCAGGCCAAGATCCATTTTTTACAACAACACCCTTGTCAAGTTGAGCTTGTAGACCTAGAGATTAGGATACTTAGGTAAGGAAACATCCAATCGTGCCTGGTGCATGACTCTTAGATCAAATGGGCTAACACGTTCAAATGTTAAGCATAAAAGCTCATGTTATTTTGCCTAGGTCTGACCATATTTTTTCATGCTAAGTCAAACTCACATTCACAACTCAAGCTTCACTAAGAAAGATGGATGTAACTAGGACTCCTAGCGTATATGACCAATGTTTGAGATACTTGTCTTTTTCAAATTGGAAAGGCAACTTTTTGACTTACTATTTTTAAGGATTCATTTTAATTATGGCTTACATGGCAATCACTTTGTCATTCATCCATACATAGCATATAAATATCGTACATAAAAGTAAATATGACAAATATGGGCCCAAAAATCCTAAAACTAAGATCTAGCCTATTAGCCTTGTCGATCTTTTGTTTGTAGGCTTAACTCTAAATGGTTTTGGGCTGTCCACTTTGGTCTGGTGGGCTTTGAATGTCATGGTCATGCCAGTCTTCATCTTAAATACTATCCAAAGTACTTAAATAAAAATTAAAATAATCCTTACGAGACACGCAGACCCTATTTAAAAATTACAAAACCCATAGCCCATGAATGCACCATGTATTATTCATTCATCACATCAAAACAAACATATAGGAAAATGTCATATATGGATCAAACAAATTTTAGATTTAAATTTAATTGCCTAGCCCATTAAAGAAATCCTGTATGTGGGCTAACTAGGATTAAACCTCGTGATGGGCTTGGACCAAGGCCCAATAGGCTCATTAAATGAACGGTCTCTTAAAAATCCGGGAAAATTTAACAAACCTTACACTTAAGGTTTGTATATTGAGAAAATAGCCATTAATTTTGCAAATTGTAAAAATGACAACTTAGGCAAACTATATTTAAAAAATAGTCATCCCTAAAAATCAGCCCATGTGATCATTTCCCACTCCTAAAATCTCTCTCAATTTAAATTTTCCACTCCTAAAATCTCTCTCAATTTAAATTTCCAAAATTAATCAATTTATCCTTATTGATTACTGTTTGAATTAATTCTTCAAAATCACAAAAA
>CANYCX011162191.1:0-12488 GCA_948193385.1 Breynia disticha f. nivosa
TTTGGTTAGATGCTATGACATATGGTGGATCAATAGTAAAGGAGGAAAATTATTTCCAAAGATATCACTAGAGTTCATAACGTTGGGCCCAAATTACTGTGTTCTTGTGGGAAATTTGATTAATAACTGGTTCTTACAAGATATGTAATTAGTGTTTATGACAAAATTTCGTAAGATAAAAAACGAGTCGAAATTGGTGATATTAGGAAAGTAATCTAGCGAATAATCACGTTTAGCCGAAAATAGAAAACAGCGAGTAGTGTTCTATTATACTTGAGCTGCTTAACCGCCAGAAGTTCATTTGGTTGAAGGTCGCGCGCCCGCGCTACACAAGACGGAAAACCGTTACCTAAAGAGAGAATCTGTACTCGCAATCGTCATGTGCGAGTGGGAGATAAAAGGATAATTTATTCCGCCCATGACGTTTTGGTTGCCGAATAAATATAATTAAGTTAAAGGACTTAATTATAATTTATTTGGTTGAAGGATTAAATTAGAAAGAATTTTAGTTTAAGGACCAAAGTGTAATTATGCGTGGAAATGTACCATTTCACCAAATAGTACCTCCACTTCTATAAGTACACATCCTACCCTCACATTTCTTTACCACTCCATATTTCCACCAAAAGGAAGAGGAGAGACCTCTCTTCTTATAGGAAAATAAACAACATGTGGTTATTTCTCTCTCGGGGTTCGGATTCCAGTGTAGGATCGGGTGTGAAACATTGCCTGTATCCCGACGCTCTGCGCCTGTGGATACGAGCGTACCCTCAACGAGGTATCGTTCTTCTTCCGCTGTATTGAACGGAATTCCAGGTGTGCGTATTCTGTTCATTTTATTTAGTGCTTTATTAATTATATGTTAATTAATTGGTTTATATATATATGTTATATATATATGCATATTCTTTCATAGATTATGACATAAGGCCAATCATTAAATTCAAATGAAATCCTGCTTATTATTATCTTGCTCGGTTGTTTATCTTTATGCAATTATAAGTGATTTCATTAACCTAATTGATTTATATAAAAGAGGTTAAATATATAAGCATAAAAATTACGATTTTCCTCACGTCTCTCATTTTCTCCTCCTATAACCGAATTCTCTAAGAGTGAAAATAGATCCTCACTTAATTTTGGCAGCCTCTATAACCTACCCTACGTGAGTCAAGAACTCTTGATCACAAACCCTAAGCCAAGTGGCCCAAAATTCAATGTAAGCATGTTAGTCGATTGTGTGTGTGAAATTAGAAGAGAGTAGCTCAGGCTTTTGGTAGTTATTTGAAGTGTAAGAAGATTGTATGAGTGTATTCTCATGCAATAAAAACGTGTAAGAACCATTCTGAGTGTTAAAGGTCAAAAATAAAATGATTACAAATAAGCCACATGAAATACAAGCTATTACTTTTTTTGTTTAAATATCACTACAATAGTGAGAAAGGGAAGAAGAATCATTTACAATTTACTACAAACAAACAAAGACAAAATAATCTAAGCCTATCAACTTTGTATAGAAGAAATTCATTTACAAGTGAAGGCACAAGTACGTTAATTTGGTGGGAAATTCTGATCACTTTGACTATGTTTGTTTAATGGTTTAATTTCTTCATCAACTCTTGAACTAAACGATGAGTTGGCGCTGAATGGAAGAAAACTTGTCTTCTGTACTTCTTGTAATGCCTGTTGAACAACCACCATTACTGAAAATCCAAAATCCGAAGATGCTAACATGTCTCCGAACACCCCTATCTCCGGGCACTCGCTCCACTCAGTCAGGCCTGACGTAATCGGAGAAGTTGGATCATGGTGTCTTCCTACTACCACTAAGTCCAGTCCTTCTCCTAATGACCGAATTAGACGTGTTATGTCTTCTCCATTACTCAATGTTGCTTCTTCAAAACATATCTTCCCTGTTCCTTTATTGTTGTTCTTACATAATCTGTTAATCATGGCTTTGATATTCATCTCTTTTTCAAGATCAAAACCACAGTGTTTGACCAACACAATAAAGAGTCTCACGCTCGGGTGCTCAGCTAATCGGCAACTGAATGCAAGAGCTTCACTATCATCGTCACCACCAAATAAAAGCATACCAATGTTGTACATAGAACAATGGTCTTCTGTAACATTTGATTTCCCACCATTTTGTTCCCGATCGATGAGAAGTCCGACGGTACAAGGAGCATTCTCCATAACATTTTGATTAACATACCTGATCGATGGATTGATGGATCCTACATTTCCATCTATGGTCCATTGCTTGTGAAATGGTATGATCACAATTGTTGTTCTCTTGTCTTGTGCAACAGTGCATATATCAGTATGCATACTCTTGTAAGGTGCAATAGCTGTAATATGTTGCACTACAGCAGCTCCACGACTCTGCTGCTCGAAACGATTAAAAACATTAACGGTGTGTGTTGAGAATGAGCCGTGTGTCAGATTCTCCGATGGACGATGAGGGATGAGAATCGCCGCGGAACTGCCAGTCAGCTTCATCAGATGCAGAACATAGATGGTGAGTGGCCTATGTCTTGTGGGATTGCAGGATTCAAGAATTTTAATTATCATGTTAACATTATCAGTATCATGCAAGCAAACTAACATTCTGAGTTGACAGTCATGGTTGGAATCAAGAATCGATCTTCTATTCTTTGTCTTGTACCTTTTGGATGGATCATAAAGGTACGAAACTAATGGTCTTGCCAAACCCGTGACTATCAACATTGCGAGTAGTAGAATCCCAAATGATTCATCATCAATTACCTTAGCGTCTTTCCAATTGCAGATTAGAGCAATCTCAATGATTCCTTTACAACACAAAATAAGAGCAAGGCAAAAAGCATCAAGGAATGGCAGACCACAACAAAATGCTGGAACTGTTGTACCGATGAACTTTGCCAGAAATGTTATAATGATGATGGATTCGATAACACCTTGAAAATCTCCAGTGAAAGCAAAGATATTCATACTCAATCCACTAATTGCACAGAACACAGGGAGGAGTAAACCATTTGCGAACATTTCTATCTTTTGTTCTAATTCAGTCCCGAGTGGTGGCCCATCAGGTAGTACCATACCCAGTAATGCAGGACCAAAAGTATAGTGTTGGCCAAGAACTTGAGAGATGAGTGCTGACTGAAACACTGCAACAATTACAAAAAAGAAATGGGTTTCATGCATTTCTTCTCCTTTTTTAGTGCAACTTGCAATCCATATTATAAGTGGCCTAAAAACAAACAGGATTGTGAGGATCAAAGTGATAAAAGCTGAGAAACCCTCTACAGTTGTTCGAAACGAACGATGCATCAAGGTAAACGACATTACTTGGACAATAATAACACTGGTAAAGTCACAAATTATAGATGTTTTAGTAGCTAAACGACCGAGTTCGGAATTGAGAAGCTTTAAGTCGAAAAGCACACCGGTAATAACTGGACATGTACTCACAGAAGAAGCTATTACTAATCTTGGAATGGAAGATATCAAATCTTTGTTTAGTTTCTTCACATGGATCATGGCTTCACAAGTAAACCCACCAATTACACAAGGCAAAACCATGCTTGTCACACCTATCAATACTGCTTTGCTTCCTGCCCTTTTTATCAATCTTACATCAACCTTTAGTGTCTGTAAAAAGAGGTGAAGTATGAGTCCTATGTAGCCCATTGTGTGAAGGATTACTCTTCCTTCTGCTGGAAATATGCTCACCATTGCTGGCCAATAATGCCACATAAATGATGGTCCTAAAATAATTCCTGCCTGCTTCCAACAAATCATTCTACGTAAATCAACAAAATTACATCCCAATCCCAATTATAAAAACATACAAATTCAAAGAAACACTACTAATCCAATACATAAGAGTTCGTTTTAATTAGTTTTTGGAGATATATAAGCACTTTCAAAAAAAATATCATTCTATTCAGGCCGATACACGCTCAAGAGAAGCTCGAGTCCTCTCGAATCACGCTGGGCACGCTTGAGTCATGTTGTTAAAATTATGATTTCTATTTTTGTCAAAACCTTGTTATTTTATGTAATTATTAGACCCTACATTTCTCAGAAAACCCACCAAATTAAACAAAGTGATTGGGAAAAATGAGTTGCTCACCAAAATTTGTGCGCTAACCATGCTTTGTCGAAAAGGTTTGAGCAGAAAGTGGACGAGTCTGGTAGTGAGAAAGATGAGTGTAATTTGAGTAAATGCTACTGGAACAGCATACTGAAACACGTTGTCTCCATGAATTATACCGTTAATCGGATTGATCATGTTTTTGTATTGGCAGATTAATATGTCCGTTGAGTGTGGTCCTGTAACTGTACCATAAGCTTTATAAATTTTATTCTCAGGAGCCATTTCTTTAGCCTAAACAACTGAAGATGTGCCGTCTCTAGCAGGATATGAAGACAAGAAGGTGGAGAAGGAAAAAAAAGATGTAAGGAAAAGAAAATGGTAGTTTGATGAACAATTTGGATTAGAAGGGAATAAAAAAAATGAAAGTGAGATAAAGGAGAAGATGTGAGATTGAGAGAAGAGGAGATTGGTAGTTAGGTTTTGTTGGATAAAAGATGAAAAGTTTGTTGGTGAGGTTACAAAAAAAGAATGGTTCCATGAGAATAGGCAGGTTGGTTTCTCTCCATTCACTTCAACCCTCTCTCCACCTATTTCATGCTCAATGTAGTCACCATAGAAACAACGTTGCAAATGTAAGGAGATCATCGTTTAGCCACTTAAGAGATAATGCCGCATATCCTTAAACCAATGTCATAAAAACAAAACAAAACAGAAATATCTAGTTGAAGCGGCGGATCGGTGAACCGGTCATTGATCCAGTCTGATTTAATATTCAAACCGGTATGTAAGTGAACCGGTATCAAATTGATAGAAACCGGCAAATCAGTTCGTTCAACCGGTGAATCGAACCGATTTTATATATTAAAAAAATAATTTTAAAAGTTAAATGATTTTCTATATATACATATTTATATTATTTTAAAATTAACAGTTCGATTAGTATACTATCGGTTTGACCAATGAATCAAACATCTAATTTTTTTTATTCAGTTTGATTATTGTTTCAGTTCTAATAACATTTTCTTAAACTCTTTGAAGAAAAATTTAAAATCATTAGACACGTTATCAAATTTAATCACTCAGTAATTTGGAATATTAAGTGAATAATTAATGTTACAATTAAACTATTAAAGGTTGAACAAAGGAAGATTCCATATTTTATTTCATAGAAGAAATGAGAAGATTAGAAGAATAGAGAGATTGGAAGAGGAGAGAAGTAGAAAGAGAAATAGAAGAAAGTGGATAGAGAAATCTTGACCATCCGCAATACTAGCTGCTCCAATAGCAGGATCAACCAAGACTGATAGCTCAAGCTTCTTGTCCATTATATACAGTCCAATGTTGAGTTGATAATAGTTTCCTGCTACAGGTTGATTGACTGAAAAATTCCAGGCTTCTCATTTTTTCAAGAATCCTCTTTATGAAGTCCCTTCAATTATAATCAATGTAATCCACCTTATATATACGTGATAACACTTGCTGTCATTCCTGTGATGATCTCTTTTCCAAAACTATTTTTGGTAGGAATTAGACCGATCGTGTTTGCCCAAGGAATCAGAAGACAATAACTAGGCAAGAAGTCCCTGTGATGATCCAGATACCAAGTATAGTCTTGGCTTCCCCCATTTGATCGCTTTTTTTGGGTGTTAGTCCTAGCTCCAAATATTGTTGTAAATTATTTTGTATTAATATGATGAGATACTTCTTTTAATTTTCTTATTTTTTGTATTAATATGACTTCAAGAATGAAGATGAGTCTTGTGTGTGCAAGAAGGCCAACAAAACCATAATGGTGTTTCTAATCCCATATGTGAATGATATCCTACTCATTAAGAATGACGTTCCATCATTCTTTAGTGTTAAGTAATAACTAGGCAGTGCTTCTCAATGAAGAGCTTAGGTTAAGTCAAGACTATACTTGGTATCTGGATCTATAGAAATAAATCGTGTCGGCTTTTAGGATGAAGTCACGAAAAGTACATAGACAAACTACTGCAAAGATTTGGCATGACTAACTCGAAAAAAAGTAACCTACCTTTGATTTCAGGAGTAAATCTTTCTAAGATACAGTGTTTCTAGACTCAATTCAAATGGGACAATACGAGGAGAGTATCATATGCATCTGCTATTGGCACTATCATGTTTGCTTCGTTCTGTACTAGGCTGGATGTTGCACATGCACTAAATCTCAGTGGTAGGGTTTCAACAAGTTTCTAGTACGAAATACTGGAAAACTGTTAAAACAATGCTTAAGTATCTCAAAATGACTAAGGATTAATTCTTAGTATATGGTGGTCACGAAATGCTCGTCATGCAGGATTATGTTAATGCTTCATTCCAAATCAACCGTATGGACTCTAGATCGCAGTTCGAATACATGTTCATGTTGAATGGAGTATTTAAGATAATTGATTACTTGGCTAATTAGCATAGTTACTTGAGTAATGAATAAGTTAATTAACAAAAACAAAATGAGGTATTTCGCTACAGTTCCCCAAATACAATAAAAAAGCTCTCAAGTGCAAACATACAATGAATAGAAATTTCAAACAAGGTATAAAATCATAACATATAGAGTAGTTTACACCCGTCATTCAATACTTCTACTTTTTTTCTATCTCTTGTATTTACCATATCAAAAGTCAAAATTCTCATTAGTACAAGTAGAATTTGTTCTTAATTTTTATCCACATTACTTATATTGCTTGTTGTAGCTCCTTGTGAGTCAAGTTTTCTTGTTTGTGTGAATTAAGAATCAAAGGAGATTATCAATTAGGATGGTTTATTTTGAGCTAGAACTCAAGTTGTTTGTAAATTCCTACTTAAGCTACAATTCAAGTTGGTTGTAAATAGTTCTCATTGAACTTAAAAAATTGAAAAATAAGTGAAGCATTCTTAGTGGAAATTGAAACAATAGGCATAAAATTTAATCGTTTCACCACTATAAATTGTGTGTTATTTATTTGTGGTTGTTTGCTTTACTAGTTCATCCAATCAATCTACCTTAAAGAGTTTGGTTATTCTACATTTATTTGACATCAACAGATATGTAATTCTAACAAAACTTACATAGGGTTGTTAGTAGATGTAGATGTGAAAAATCGAACCGCTCCTGAATTGTCAAAACTAATTAGTTCACGATTTGGTTCTTAAGAATAATGAACCCGTGAACGGATGGGAACAAATCAACGGTTCAATTTATTTTTGTGGAAAAATCGAACTTTAACCGACAAATCAAAATTGACCCGAATCCACTTGAACCGTTGGTTCGAGAATTGTAGCTGGAACCAAACTGGCAGACTGTTTACTATATAGTCTGATTTTGGTTCCTGCTTTTCTCAAACCTTGAATCGCCAATTTCAAAACAGAACCGATGGTTCGAGCCGTTTTTGTATCTCTAAGTAGATGCAGAATTTAAAATTTTTTAGACTAAAAAGAAGTGAAAATGAAACTATTACAGTTAAGATCTTGACATGTGATATTGAAGAATAATTTCACTCGAAATGCTGATTAATCAAAGCTAAGGAGAAGAACGATTCAAGATTGATCGAAAAAACTAGTTATGCTGAAAGCACATATAAACTAAATCTGCAAGCATTAATACACATAATCACATTTCAAATACAATTTATCAGACTACCTTTACATTTTTTAATGGAATTATCATCTCAGGATCTCGCATTCCCCACACTTTGGTCTGTTGTTGCACCACTAAAACTGATGATTTAAGTTTAGTATGTTTTGTAGCAATCAGTTCTCCTACTACTCCCAACTCATCATGTTCATTCCATTTCTTAAGCTCATCTACTAACTCTGAATCTCCATGTCGTTTCCCAACCATTACTAGCTCATAAGAGTCTCCTATGGACTCCATTACCTTCGCAACACTATTACTGTCTGTCACTTCTTCCTCTTGGAATGAAACACATTCGTTGTTCTGTACACGAAACCTGCACTTTTCCAACATTTCCATATCAAGCTTTTTGCTCATCATTGAACCACCTACAATATCTTCACATCCTCTTGTTGATATTGAAGAGGTGAAATGTAAAAGTGTAACTTGAACGTAAGGATTCTCAACCATTTGTAGAGAAAATGCTAATGCTTCCCTGTCATCTGCACCACCAAAAAACAACACAGCTACTCGGAAATATGAAGGATCTGTTATGGGTTGTTTATATTTCCTCAAATGGCCACGGTCAATCAAGACACCAACCGAGCAAGGAGCCTTATCAAGAACATTTTTTATCAAACGCCTGTACATGGGAGATGTGTCTGCAGATTTATCGGGTATGATCACTTGCTTATGGAACGGTATAATTATCAGAGTTATTCTTTGTTCTAAAGCAAGTGAGCATACATCATTGTGCATAGTTGCATAAGGTGAGATGCCTTTGTAGCAATGCACAGCAAGATGCATCCGATTTTCATCCCCAAACTTCAAGAAAGAACTGAAGATCCGTTCTGATTGGGATGGATTTTCAGACGGCTTTTCACGCGGCCGGTGGGCAATCAGTAAGGAGGAAGCACGTCCTGCAAGCTTAATGAGATGAAGAACATATAAACTCATCTGGTTCACACCGACAGGCATTGAGGCATTCAGAAGAGTGATTATTGTCTGAACATTTTCTTGGCTATAAGTGCAAGCTAAGATTCTTAGGTCATCATCGTGTTGACGGTGTTCTATCGTCCTTCTTTTGTATGCAAGGAATCTTCTTGAAGGATCATACATGGCTTTCACAAGAGGTGAGATTACTCCTGTTACAACCACGACAGATATAATCATAACGGCAAAGTACTCATCGTTCAAGACCTGCAAATTTAATTCGATTACTTCTGCTGATTAAGCATATAAAAAAACAGTAGTCTACGAGTTCTCAGTTAATTCTATAGCATTTTTTTCCTCTTATGTTCTAACAAAGCATATCATCAAATTATAGCTCATGGGTTTTCAATTCTTATCAAATTGCAATAATCCTAATTCAAAGATTAATCAAAGAAAAGAGCCTGCAAATTACTTTTTTAGCGCGCCAATCAGTTAGCAAAGCTAGTTCAATAATGCCTTTTAAGTTCATGATAAGGCCCAAGGAGAGAGCATCTCTGAATGGCATTCTGCAGAAAAGAGGAGGAAGCATAGTTCCTATGGTCTTCCCAATGAAACCAACAAAAAGAACTGTTTCAATTATTCCTACAGCCTTCCACTTTTTTATGCTAAAAACATTCGTCTTCAGCCCACAAAGCGTGAAAAAGTTTGGCATCAACAATGCTGAAACAAAGCAATCAAGCCTCTCTACCAGTGCAGCTCCTAATGGTGGTCCATCTGGTATGACTAATCCTAAAATAAAAGCTGATGCAAGAGCATGTATGCCGATAACTTCGCCGAATAATCCACATCCCATTAGTGTCACGAAAACCATAAAGATGTAAATCTCTTTCACCTGCTTTCCTTCTGGTGTATTTCTAATCACCCACAAAGCGGCATGACGAATCCCAAAAACAATGCAAGCAAGCAGTCCAACTGATAAAAGAGAACCAATTGAGGTCTTCAAAGATTTTGCAGTGGCTATGTTGATCAAATAACTAAGTGAAATTATAGACCAATAACAAATATCACATATCAAGGAGGAAGAACAAGCAAGTCGTCCAATCTCAGAATTCAAAAGCTTTAGTTCAGAAAGAAACATGGCAATGACAGGGAATGCTGTCATAGATTGTACATTCACAACTTCCTGAAGCACTTCGCAGGCATTGTGAGGCAATGAGAGAAAATGACAAAGGAACAATCTAACAGAGGAAGCTAATGCAAGTGGAAGAAAGAAGCCTAAAGTGCCAATGGATAGTGCTTGTCTACTTGATTTCAAAACTATTGAAGGGTCTATCTTAACTCCAACCAAGAAAATGAACAACATGAACCCAAATACTGAAAATGTCTCTAGAACAGTTCTTCCTCTCGTTGGAAACACTCTCTCTATGTTGTGTCCAAGAATTGAAGGTCCTAGGAGTACACCACCCTGACAAATCCAAATACATACATCTCAAATTAACAATTATCAACAAACAAAACACATAAATTAGCATTACTGTAAGGAACATAGCTTTCACGCTCTATCATTCCATGAATCTCAAATGTGATTTCAACCATCAAAGACATAAAATTTGATAGATAAAATAAATTATTTGCATGAGAAGAGATAAAAAAAATCCTTACGAGAATCTGAGAAACAATGGTGGGTTGGCCAAATGGCTTGAGAAAGAGATAAAGAAAACGAGTAACAATAGAAATGAGAGAGAGCTGCAGCAATAAAAGAGGAAATGAGAAAGCAAGGGGATTTTCACCAAACCATAAACCTCTAGAGTTAATCTGAGTAACATCATGGCAAACAAAAGAGAACCCAACGCCAATCGTCTCGTCAAGGCCAAGACGGGAGTGGTTGGCGAATGAATAATTTTGTTGTGCCATGATTGTGGGTGTTCAGGATCAATACAGGAAATGGAGGCTTGGAAGAGAGAGAAAAGAGAGAGAGAGAGATGAAAGTATGACGACGAAAGGAAGACATTTTGACAGACTAGAAAAATGGATGGCTCAAACACAATTCATGCAATGAAATTTGGGAGAAATTGGCGCTTTTCCCGACTCTCTCTCTCTCTCCAACGCATTTAACGAACTTTTGTTATAAAATTTCATAAAATTAAGAACTCAATTAGCTAAACAATTATAATCTCTTAATGTGTTGGTACATTGTATTTTCCAGATTGTATTTTGTATGCTTGTATGATAGGACACTAGGCAGATGATGAATGGGTGTGGTTCTAATATACAATCGTATATACATACATATATACTGGAGGGTATAAATGTGATAAGTCCAACCCTACTGATGCCAATTGTTATTAAAAGAGTTTATTTTTCTCTCTCTTCTGTGAGAGCTCTCTCAACTCTTCCTACTATTCCAAACCCTAATCTCTACTGATCTGGTTTACTAGATGGTATCAGAGCCATCAGAACTGATCAAAACACTTTACTACTAAAACCCTATCAAACGATATATGTATCGTCACGTTTGACACGCTACACACAAAATCCCCAAAACATATTGCAACCCTAAATCGCAACCAGATCTCTCCGTCATATACTTGCTATGGAATCATACAGAGATGTGGTTGAAGGAGGCGGATCTGGAGGGCGTGCATGGCGATTTGCCGCGCGAGCAGACAGTGACCCTTACTTTCTCCAAAGCTCGAACCACCCCGGAATGGTGTTGACCACTATTGTGCTCAGTGAATCTAACTATCTTTCATGATATACAACGATGGAGATGGCTATTGGAGCCAAACTTAAACTCGGCTTCGTAAATGGTATGATCACTCTCCCTTCTAAGACAGGCGAACTGTATGAGGTATGGCTTAGGGTTGATCGTATGGTTAGATCTTGGATTGTGAATACTATTTCTAAGGACCTTGTGGGATCCTCAATGTATTCTAGAACCGCTAGGGTTTTGTGGAATGACTTGAAGGAAAGATTCAGAGAAAGTCAGGGCCCTACTGTTTATAAGCTTCAGCATGACATTAGTAATTTTTACCAGGGAACCCTAAGTGTGACGATGTATTATTCTTTACTGAAGAAGAAATAGGATGAATTGGAGTGTCTCGCTCCAGCCCCACAGTGTACATATAATAATTGCACCTGCCACGTGGGAAAACAAATAGAAGAAGCAGAAAATAGAAATAAGGTCATCAATTTCCTCTTAGGATTGAATGACACTTTTGAAGCAGCTCGGAATCAGATCTTGTTGATAGACCCTTTGCCTACTGTACAAAGGCTTATTCTATGGTGTCTAGAGTGGAAAAACATTCTGATGTACCAGTACCTTCCACTACAGAACAGAGTACATACTATGTGAAGTCTACTAACTCTACTAGTGGCTATTCTTCTTGTGGGCAGAGTGGAAATCGGTCCTCTGCAACCAGTAAGAAAGATAAAGGTGCACGATTTTGTGATTTTTTCCGAAAAGACAATCACACTCGAGAGACCTGTTTCAAATTAAATTGGGAGTCTGATTGGTATAAAGCTAAGATGAAGGACAAGCGGAAGCCTGTACAGGGTTCTTCCTATGCTCACAATGTTGCTAGTGACATTCCGGACACACCCATTGACAACATGAATGATGAAAAGAAATCTTTTAAATCTGACATGGCTGCTATGTTTAAACAGGAATTTGCTAGGTTCCTCAGCCAATTTTCCCAAGGTGGTGTTGGATCCAATGCTCTGCCGGGAATGGGAGCATCTCATAGACAAAGTGTCAATTTTGTTCATACTAGAGCAGTGCAGTATAACTCGGCAGGTACCTCTCACACTGTCTCTTTACCTACTTGCAATATGGTGAAAGCATTTAATAATGACTGGATA
>CANYCX011162353.1:0-13270 GCA_948193385.1 Breynia disticha f. nivosa
TGTCTATATGCATGAGTGAGTCATGCCATAATTAAAAAATTATTAATGAAATATAACATTATCAAACAAACAATAGAATGATGAAAGCAAAAATGAACATTAATAAAATTTTATATATCAAAAAAGCAAACAATTAAACAACATATTCCCTACGGAGTCCTAATTATATAAAAAAAATAAATATAAATGACAATTGTAATTATACAATATTACATATATTTATTTATTAACTATATGTATTTATATAATTTATAAAATCAAAAAAAAATAAAAAAAATTCATAAAAATTAAATTCAAAAGAAATAAGAGTGAATATGGTTGTACAACACTCAAATTGATGATAAAAATTGATAAAACATGTGAAAACTTAAAAATAGTTTTTTTTTTTGCCAAATGCTGGGTTTTATAGTAATCGGTCGGGTCACAGGTCATGGTCGAACCAGCAGAGTCAAACGAATTTTACCGAATTTTATGTCATTCTGGTCCTTACAGTGTGTTTGGCAATATTAAGAATAAAGTAAGATAAAAGTTTATAAAGTAAGGTAAAGTAGAGTAAGGTAAAGTTTTGTGTCAATTAAAATGTTGTGTTGTTTGGAAAGAAGGTAAAGTAAAGTAAAGGTTTGTAAAGTAATAAAGAGTACAACTGCACTTTATTTCCTCAACACACCGATTTGGAGGGTTAGAATTAAGGGGTTTGGAGGTTTCTAAAAACCTCCGAAACACTTACCTTCCATTCAAAAATTTCTTTCCCAAACAAGGTTTTCATAAAACTTACTTTATAAAACCTCCATCTACCTTCACAACCTCCCATCCAATCACACTGTTAGTGTCAACCCGGACCGATTTACGACCGGGTCACCGAGTTTCCGGTCCGACCGCCTAGATCGGTCCGAATTTTAAAACACTGTTTATTATAATTAGTTTTTTCTTCATTCTTTTTTGAACACTTATTTTATTTAAAAAAATAAATAAATTAGTTTATATCTTATTTATTAATTTTTTTAATTTATATGAAAAAATCAAATTGATAAATATAGAAACGGAGGGAGTAGTTAATTTTGCAGAAGGCGCCAAAACTATAATCCAATTCAACAGCAATTCCTACAACACCACCAAAACACCCCCTTAGTTTTTTTTTATTTTGAAATGTCAGCTCTGCTCTCTGTTTCCATTCTTACTATAAACATACAAATACATGTGTTTTCATCACATTTGTTCTGTTGCCTTGTCACATCTTATTGCATTAATAATCCACCTGTCCTCCTTATCCTCCTCTCATTATCATTTCATTTCATTTCATTTTTTTGTTCTTTTCAGTTATGTTCTCTTTCTGCTTTTGGTTTAATTTCCCCAACCTCAAAGCCAATAAAAAATGGCTACCTCCACACCACAACCGAGTCTGTTCGTACCTACACAACACTATCTTACCTTCTTGACGTGTTTTCTACTTTTTCATCACTTTAATCACTACATATATATATTCTCTCTTACACCCTACACATTTTGTCTATCAGAGAATCCTATTTTCACTGGTTAACTGTTAACTTATGTTCTATCTGTCGATAATGCCTTCCCAACTACCAATCTCTTCTCATTAATCACCTTTCGTCTAACCGTGATACAAAGACATTCATATATTAACGATTGAATGTTCGAATTCTTACTAATCTTCTTAACTTAAGGCATATATAAGTACTACTATAAATACTCTTTGATTCTAATAATTTTTCCTTATTTTTGAGTGGAACATTATTCATTCAACCTCAATTTTTATGCACCAAACCAATCTCTTCTCATTTTATTTTCCTTTTTCATTTGTTCCTTTTAACCAAACAATTATATGCATAAAAATTTAGAATTTAAGTATATATATATGTCTGTAATAACATTTAATACCTGATACTTGGTCTGGTCGGTTCACGATAGGGTTGGTTTCAACGGCCCAAACGGAGAGAAGCCTCGACGTCGAGTTTCCATGCAAACCCTCCATTCTCCAATCTCCAAGCATCGCATGGAACCATCATACAATGCTTCTCCTTCTGCCACGTGTACTGTATCTTCACCCAACACGTCATCATTCTACTTCCTCTCACGCACTCTGTCATCTTCTCCTTCACTCCGAACAACACTCTCACTTCAGATGACTTGTCATCGTCGCTCCCTATTACCATCCTCTTAAACGCACCGTTTACCCACACAACATTATTCCGAGCGTCAGACAGAAACCCTGGACACGTGTCTCTTTCTAATTCGATGTTCACTCTTTCTACTTCTCCAAACCCTAACCGATTATTTTCCCCTTTCATGATGCTATAACTGTCCGTCACGCACTCAACCGTCACCCAAGTGTCAACAACTACTAGTCTCTGGGGATTAATCACAGCCGTTGGATCAACCACAGGTTGAGTTAAATTAAGTTCGACATTGCACCACGTTTCTTCTAGTTTCCCAGGCGAATCTATCAGATCGCTCTTTTCCGGAAGTAACTGAAGCGTAACGACACCGTTTAAACCTTCACTTATCGTTTCACCACCACGTTGCTGCTGTAGCTCGCGATCAGAAGAAGCAATCTTCTTTTTGTTAAAATGGTTACTTTTACAAACCCTAACGTATTTGCGTTTCGTTCTTCGTCTGGAAAGCAACGGATTCTTACCGTTCATGGGGGATACGTCGGGTATTTGAGTTCCATCGGCCGGTTTAGGTGCTATCGGACGGAAGCGGAGCATTATTTTGTTGATTATCGTTTTATCGTGAGCAGTAGCTGAAGAAAATAGAGAAGGCGGCGGTTGTTTGGCGTCCATTGTACAGTGAGGAATGAGAGTGAGAGGAGAGAAGTAAACGGTGTTGTTTTGGTTGGATTTAGAGGGGGAAGTGTATAGGGCAACGTAGAGAACACAAGAGGAATCTGATTGGTTAAGAGAATGATTGATCCGAGGAAAGCGGAGCCCGGAATAAAAGAAGGGTGGAGAGCGGAAATGACGAATAAGAGAGAGTAGAGTGGGGAGCACTGCGGAAAGAGAAGGTACACGTGGGGAAAGCCAAAGATGTGGTGTCGCTGTTCACTCAAGTGGAAATGGCCCAGAAAAGAGCTTTGGCTGGCTAGGTTCCAGAAACTGCACACGTGCTCCGTTCCTATAAGCGCTTTCGCATCACCAATCTCTTTCCTATTCTTCGCTTCCTTATTCTCTCTCTCTACCTCGCTTCATCAACGCCATTCTCTCTCTAAATTAATCATGCTCTCCGAGCCTTTTAAATAATTTCATTTATAACACCTGGCTGAAACCACTACTCAATGGCATATCGCTTAAAAATTACTAATATTTTTTTCTTTTTTTAACTATATTTTCATATTATTGTATCTCATAATTATCAAAAAATTTGTGAGTCCAACATAGGGATACAAAGTTATACACGCGTAGACTTTCTAGTTTGTCAGTCTTTAATAGAAATTCTCGATCTCTTACCTAATTTTTTTTACAAAAATATTGTAACTTTAGCAATATAAAATATAAAAGGTTTAATTTACAATAAATATGTATCAACCATTATATTTCAATACAATACTTAAACATTATTTTGTAATACAATAGTTTACACGTTGAATTCAATGTTTTGAGATTATTAATATATAAAATTGATTTTACAAATTTAAATTTATTTTCAAAATTTAAATCATTCAATAAATTAATATTTGAACACTTCACGTCATTATCTTGTAGTATATTTTTGTCTGCTTAATTGACACTAATAATAAACAAGATTTTCTCATCATGATTTCCTCGATCAATGTATTCAAGTTAAAAAAACAAAGTAGCATCATTACACAATGGTGAAACTAGCTCGTGTATACTATCTGTTTTGATATCTCAATGCAAATATTGCAGCTTATGATAGTAACGAAATTAGAAGTAATCGCCATATCTTGAAATCCACCTACTAATCCATAAATCACCACATGGATATGAGCCTAGGATATCAAAATTTTATGGGATATGTCCATTCATTTTTGTTTTTGGCTGTAGATGCATGCTTATCCAAATTCAAAACACACATGTATTTATACAGTTCTAAAGCATTGTTGATAAGGATCCCACCTCATTACAGTAATTATTAACTTGATCATCTTTCTTAACTATATAACTCACCAAATCTCAACACAAATGTACACACCAGCACACATTTTATGATAGGAACAAGCAAATCCAGATTCAAATTATCATATGTTGAAATGAAGAGCAAAAAGAAGGATATTACTGATATGGTATTATGGCCCATATTAGAAGTTTCGCTCTTCCGAACCTTCGTGGCAACTCAACATTATCTCTTAATCTAATTACACTTCTTCTATTCACACTTCAGTTCTTGCCTTGATTCCATCTCCCTCTTCTGCCACTATATATCTAACCCTTCCCCATAACCCATCAACTCCCTCCTTGTTTCATTTATTCACCTAAATATCAGAAATAAATTTATTTTTTTATTTTCCAATATTGTTTTGGATACCCAATCCTAGAGCAGCCTGAACGTCCAGCCGCCATGCAAACCCTCCAAAATTCATCCTCCATACATCACACGGAACCATCTGTGACCAACACTTGTTCTTCTGCCCCGTGTACTGTAACCTCGCCCAGCACGTAAACGCTGCTATTTGCTTGTTGCAGCTCACAAATGGCAACAACTTCTCCTTCACTTCCAACTTCACTTTCACCTCTGACTCACTCTCATTCACTTCCCTCCCACACGCCATCTTCCTATACGCACCGTTTATCCACTGAACCCTGTTCAACTCATCTGATATAAACCCTGGACACGTGTCCCTCTCCAAATTCATCTTCCTCTCTATATCACTACTCCCTAACCCCAACACATCTATATTAGTGTCTGTCACGCTCTCCATTCTCACCCAAGTCTCAACAAAAACCGGATCTACTCCGCCATACCTAATTTTATCATCTTGCACCTGTACCTCATTATCTATAATAGGATCTATGCAAGCAAAGCTCCTACATCTCTTTGATGACAGCGGGTCACCACTATAAGAGCCGAACAGCTGTTTGCCATCCATATCCATTTCTTTTAGATCTAGTGGCACAGATTTTACCTCTTTCTTCGATCTTTTGCGATAATCGATATTTTTCTTTACTCTAACGTATTTTCTCTTCATTCTCTTGCTAGTAACCAAACCTTTCCTCGCCTCTGGCTTCCATGAGCCGGAGATGCCGTCGCCGTCGGCCGGTTTAGGCGCAATCGGGCGGAATCTGAGCATGATCTGGTTGATTATCGTGTCATCTTTCGCACACGTTAACACGGGCCAAGCGTCGTCTCCACGATCCATCAAACGCAGCGTGTTGAGCTGTCCACGTTTTTGTGCTATTGAGAGCATTTTTTGTTTTGCTTCTGAAGTGTCTGAATAAGTAGGTGTAGGGAGTGAGTGAAGGTGGTGTCTCAGGCGATAATCAAGAGGCATCAACGGTGGTGATGGGAAGGGTCGACACGTGTATAAGGGGCAGGGAGGATCCCAATTGGTGGAATATGTATAGTGAGTGGGACCCATGGGAAATGAAAGGTGTGAGTGGGGCCTACAAGGAAGGACGCGTGTCGATTGTTTTATGAAATTGGACACGTGGGAGTGAGTGATGGGGTGATGGGGAAGAGTGGGTGTGGGAAGTGGAAGTGTATTCTTGGAAGACAGTGAAACGTGTTGCAACACAATTGATTGGAACCACTTCTGATATTCTTGGGTTTTTTTTCTTTACTGTTTCTGCTTGCAATATATTGGTGTGTGTGGTTGTTATTGAGATTTGGAGTTTTACTTCTGGATATATAATTGTATTAAAACTCTGGGTATGTAGCTATATTAAACCTCCGTTAGAAGAATTTTATTGTCCTTGTAATCATGCTTAAACTCGGTTAGAAGAATTTTGTCATCTTTGTAATTATATTCGGTTCGAACTATAATTAGTCTGAGGTGTTCAAAATACTTTGTGGTATAGTCAAAATAAATAATATCAATATATTCTAGGAAAACCAGTTCATACATAATAAGTATTTTAGAGTGAGATGTCAAAATATCTCGTAGTTAGACAAAAAAAAATATTATAAATATATTCTAAAAAAATCGGTTCATACATAACAAGTACTTCAACTCTTTCTTTTTCTATAAAGAGTCATTCATCAGAAATTTTTATACGAGTAAAACTTAAGCTAAAAATGGTTCGTTAAATATAAAAAAATAAATGAGATAACATAGTATTTTTTTTTTTATGCTAGCTTGTGTCGAGGGAGTAATAATTGACAAAAAAAAAACAAGAGGAAGCAATAATATAAGTAAAGTTAGCACAAAATAGAAAAATTTTGTAAGAGAAAGAACAAAATGAGAAGTAATATTATAAGAGGTGTCAATACTAATTTTAAGATAAATGAAACACTAGTAAATAAGTACCTTCACATTTATACTTAGTTCTTTAGTTAAAAGTATTTCTAATTTAATTTTTTTATCAAATAAATTATAATTAAGTCTCTTAATTTAATTATATTTATTCGACAACCCAAAGCGTCATAGACGGAATAAATTACTCTTTCATCTCTCACTCGCACATGACAATTGCGAGTACAAATTCTCTCTTCAGAGATCGTTTTCCATCTTATGTAGTGCGGGCGTGTGACTTTTAACGAAATGAGTTTCTGGCTGTTAAGTAGCTCAAGCATTTAATTCTTCAACCAAATAAATTATAATTAAATCTCTTAACTTAATTATATTTATTCGATCGACAACTCAAAATATCATGGACGAAATAAATTAGTCTTTCATAAACAAAATGTAAATTCCATTATTGATAGATTGATCCATATAATTGGATCCAATATAATAGTGAGATTTTTTTGGTAAAAAACTATGCGGTCCCCGAATATTACCCCGAATAATTTTTCGGTCATCGAGTTTCTAATATTAGTTTTACCGGTCCCCCACAGATTAAAAATTTACCACCGTTAATTCCTCTGTTAAATTAATCTAACGGATTAACAAGTAAATAATTTACCAGTCCCTCTAATCTTTTTTGCTTAATTTACCCGTCCCTCTTTAATACACACGTGGTAGGGGCAAAAATGACATTTCAATCTTTTTGTTAGCTTAATTTAACAGAAGGATTAACGGTGGTGAATTTTAAATCTGTGGGGAGCCGGTAAAACTAATATTGAAAACTCAGGGACCGAAAAATTATTCGTTGTATTACTCGGAGACCGCATAACTTTTTAACCTTTTTTTTATAAAAGAGAAATAAAAACGTCTAGAGATAGAAATCTCTCTCTCTCTCTCTCTCTCAAAGTGATTTTTACTATTCACTTTTGCAAAGTGATTTTTACTATTCACAAGAGAAAACGAAAATGCAAAGTGGATAGGGTCTTGCGCAATTATTCAAGTGTTGCAGACAACTACTGCATCTCAGTTTAAAGCCATGTCCAAACAGAATTGGCGAATCAAATAGTGACATTTGCTTTCTACATTGGTGGATCCATCTCCCACGAAAACCACGCAACACTCTCGTTAAGTGATGCACTTATCTTTTTGATGACGGACTAACAACAAGCAATGACTTTCGGTTTTGGCGACGCTTTTGTTGTTGCTAATAGTATTCAACAACAAATTTTTTTCCTTATTCTCGACTCATTGCCCATGCTATTTACTCCTTTTAATGTAGTGGCAAAAAAAGGATAGTGTAGTTTTATGAGAATATCAAATTAACTACATTCCATGAGTGATTCGATGAAGCATATACGTAATTACAATCAAATATCAAAATCTCAAACTAAGTTTTATTCGAATGAAACGAAAACTGTAAATAAATAAACAAGTATGAAGTGAATAAAAAAGAAGCCAATGATAATGTAGAATAAATGTTAATGAGGGCAGAGGTTGAGTAGGGATGGGAAAAGGGTGAGTGTTGGTGACGAGGACGCGTGGATGGTTCCACAGCAAAAAAGATCTTTTGAAAGATTTTGTGAAAGTGAAAGCGATTTTCTATATCAGATAATACAACCCATTTGTCCTGTCATGTCAAGTCCCTCCATTGTTGTATCATTGATTACAATTTTATTTTTTTTTTTCTTAATCACGAAGTATTTAGATATTAATCTTCGTTCGAGCTAAACAGGATTATTTGAAAGGCAAAACTTTCTCAACCGAGTTTTAACGGAGCTACGTATTTAAGATTCAAACTCGAAATCTCTAGTTAAACTAGAATTATTACATGCTAATTGATCTACGCGTTGAGTGGTACAATTTCTTTTGGTTTTTTAGTTTGAACCTCTCAGTGTTCCGACACATTGGCCGAAACTAATCCGGGTTTGGAACGAGAGGCACAGCTCTTTCCTCAAGGAGCAACTTTTCACGAACTCGAATTTGGGTTCAAGCTTTTATGTAAAGGTTGAATTGTCCGTCCAAGCAACAATTTCTTTTGTATATGTAGAGGTATGATGGGTACTTTGTGTAATTTGATACTCGTTCAAGTGACAGAAGCTCATGGCCATAAATATGTACTTAATTAATGCAAGATTCTAACGTACTTCTTTCGGTTACATATTCTCTCTCCCTTATCCGGCCACTGCAAGAATACGGCATCACTGTCATTTCTTCGATGTTAAACAAATGGTAATTAGATTGTAATACTGAACACATTCATTCTCAACTTCTAAGCAACTTAGCGCAACAATAATGACAACAATAAGTGTTGCAAATTACTGATAAATTTCGTTGGAAAATAGCGACGAAATTCGTTGGAAATGTCATGTCAGAAATTCCGACGAAATTTGCCGCTATATAACATCGAAATTCATTGAAAATTTTAGTATATATACCACTTCATATCCAACGCTCATAGTAATAGAATTTTAAAAAATACATTCTAAAGTGTACGAGAAAGTACAAAAAAATATTCGTCGAAGCAAGATAACAACTAAATTTGTAAGTGGTTAAATTTAATTTGATTTGATTAAATTTAAAGAATATAATTTTTTTAATAATTATTGAATAATTTGTAGTATTGTGTTATGTTGGGACTTTTTGGTGAAACGCTGCCCAAAGAAAAAGTAATTAGCATGTCTGTGCAATCAAATAATTTTAACAAAAAGGGGTGGAATAGTAATTTTCCGCTTGACAAATCAGCGGAAAAACCAAAGAAAAGTCAACAATCAGATTAGAATGGACACATGGCAAGTCGTGGCCCACAAATCAGTGGAATATGCATCCTGAATTTTTATTGTCAAGCGTGAAGTGAATGCACAGGAAAAAGAGCAAAACAGAGATATGAGTATATTTGTACAGTAAAAATTAGGAAGTGTTTTAAAAATGACTTCCGATTAGCATTCTGGAGTAGTTGACTTAGTTTGTAAAAAATGGTAATTTTTAACATTTGTAAGTATTTAATTTGTAAAAAATGATAATTTTGACATGACAATACGATTTATAAGCATACGATTATAACATGAATAATATACATTTTATTTTTTTATTACATTTATATCATTAATGATATTTTATAAAAAAAATAATCCAATACAATTATGACAATAAATAATCCGATACAATTATGACACGATTAACATAAATTACCATAATATTTTATCGCACTAGTTATAATATTTGTTCATATTTATTAATGTTATGGCAAAGCAAAGAAAAACAAAAATGAATGTAGTTGATTTATGTTAATTTTAGATTATTCATACAGATAAATTATTTACTTTTAACAAAATTATATTATTTATATTAATTTATCATTATTATTATTTATCTAATTATTATTTTTAAAAAATTATTTATGTCAAAAAAAATATCCCTTTTTAAATTATTTCTCTAAATTTTTTGTAGACCACTCATAATTTAATGATGACTATAATTTCATAATTTAATTTAATCATTAAAGTTATTATTTGAGTTAATTATATGATTTAATGACTAATTTGAACAATTAGAATTGCTATTTTAAATAAAAATAAATAATTAATGATTGACCTCATTATTATAGTTTAGTAATGATAAGAGTATGTTCAATAGACTCTATTAAAGAGTTTTTTTTCTTAATTAAAAGAGTTGATCAAATAAAACCATCTCTAACAAATTCTTCTAATTTTAATTTTAAAATAAGTGAATAGTCTCTCTTTTATTCAATAGAGTCACTGTACATTCTTTAAACTTAATTTAATATATTTTTAGAAAAAATAAATGTGTAAACAAGCATTCATTTTTTTCTTTATTCTTTATTTTATTAATGTTATTAATAAAATATTATAAAAAAGTAGAGTAAAGAGTTAAGTAAAGAGTATCGTTTTAGTGATTTATAATTTTAGATAATAATTAATTAAGAGAATGAATAAAAAAAATACTTAAGAAATGATTTATGAAAGGATTATTCGGAATGCTCAAACATAAATGATTAGTTTTGAGTGATTTGATGGCTTTCACCTGTTTGAATAGTGAAAAGCCACAAATCAACCTATTTTGCTAATTAATTTTGTATTCACCCGTAAATGCTAAAAAGTTTTCACTCCACCCTTGTTTGCTAGTAATTTCTTTTTTACGCCACACGATTATACAAAAAAGCTAGTTATATTGGCATATGATAGTTATTGAAATATGTGAATTTTTATTAAACTCAAGAATGATGAAATTTCAAATTAAAATAATATATTTTTTTATATGTTTGAGATACATATTATTATATAAATATTGACAATATGAGGGAGTGAATGTATATCTAATTAATTGATGGATTACTAAACAATGAGTTTGTTACAGGCGTAGAACAATTTTAATTCATTGTCCGTGTACAAAACACAACATGAAGTTATTATGACCTAATTTAGTTAAAAAACATTTGTATGCAAGTCTTATTTCAAATTATTTGCATAGGAGATTAGGGCTGTAAATGAGTCGACTTTTAGAATAATCGAGCAGAGGTCGTTTAAAATTTTATGAGTTCGAACTCGAGTCGAGTTTTGTATCGAGCTCAAAATTTTGTTTACGAACAGGCTTGTTTAAAGTTCGCGAACAAATGATTATGTTCACAAGCTTTTCGAGCTTTGCTAAACGAAAATTAAAATATAATTTTATTCGATATAGAATTAAAAATTAACACATTTATTAAATATTATTAATATTTTTTATTTTTATGTAATAAAATTATTATGTTTAATTAATATAATAAAATTTATTAAAATTTATTATACATTTTATCAAAATATAATTTTATTATGGAAATGATTCACTTTTAAATAAATCATATATATATTTGAAATACAATGAAAATATTAAACCAACATATTAATATAAAAACAAATATGTAATCGACTTTATTCCCGAACATTAAACGAGCATGTTCGCGAGCTTTCGAGCCTGGTACTACCTTGGTCAGACCTGACTCATTTAACTATTTGAGCATGATATTTTGTTCACGAACAAACTTGATTGTAAACAAGTCGATCTCAAACGAGCTTTTACCGAGTTTGAACTCGAGTAGCTCGACTTATTTACACCCCTATTGGAGATATCAAGGAAAAACTATCAAAAGATTTAAAGCAGCAATGCACAAGTCTGTCTAGTACGAGGGAATAAGTTCGTTTGCAACTTCATTACATAAAGAAGACGATATATTTCATTCATTTAATTTTGATCTAGTTGCTCAAATGATATTTGTTGTGCTCCTGAAGGTGTTTTCAAAAACTAAAGTGAAGGAAATTTTACAATTTCTCAGCAACCAAAATCGGAAGCACGAAGAATTTACGACATATTAAGATCGACAAGTAGACCGTTGTATGAAAGTTCTGATGTGACACAACTAGCAGCGTCTATAGAGTTGTTGGATATTAAATCAACGAATCAAATTTTGAAACATGGGTTCAATCAAATTTTAAGTTGGTTCCATATGTGTTCCCGCCAAAAAATATTTTTCCAATGATATTTTATGATATAAAGAAATTGGTGGACAAATTGGAATTGCCGTCAGAGAGAAATGATTGTAGTCTAAATCATTGTATGTTATATTAGAGCGAAAATGTGGAAGCCTAAGAGTTTGTTGTAATAAAAAAAGATTTAAGCGTGATAAAAGGAATTTAATATCATTTAGCAAAATGCTTTACTTTCATATAACCCAACAGTTGCATCATCTCTATGCATCTGATGCTAGTGCCTTTTACATGAGGTGACATCATGAACATGAATAAAATGGAAATTAGATTTGACATCTGTCTGAATCTAAAACTGTTGGACCAATGGTGGTTAACAATATAAATCTGCCCTAAGTTTTGATATGACTAAAAACTTTATGAATTTAATAAACCTAGTATGTAGGTTGGAGATTGAAAATCAAGTAAGAAGATTGGTGACAAAGACTAAGTAAGAAAAGAATTGAGTGTAGTGGAAAGCAGTCAAGTGAGAAAATTTTGCGTAGTGCCAGTCAACCTGTATGAAAAGTATTCGACTGGTGTGCTGAAAATTCAACAAGAAGGTTAGCAATGATTAATTTGGGGACCACAACCCCAAACCAGTCGACTGGAAAACCAGTCGATTGGTTCTGAGCTCTGCCGCCAAAACAGGGGAACAAATCTTCAGGGTGGCATCACGGATCAGGATTCACTTTTGGGAGATTTGAAATTTGAATTCAGCAGCAGGTAAGTCTGTGACACCCGAATTCAACTATTATCTCATGTGTTATGATGTCTTCCATAAGATAATAATCGAACCCGGACACCATTTGATTGTTAAGAAATAAATAAAGTTTTAAAATTTAAAATAAACCAATACATTCATTACGAAATTGTATCTTTACAATGTAGAGAGAAAAGGACAGTTTCAAAATAACCAAGGTACAAAAATGTTTTGCTTATAAGGGAAATGAAATTTATTCAATCTCATTTCACTTTTAACCATAAACTACACATGCACTGTTTTAACAAAACAATTTACATAAATCTTCGTGCACCGCCCACCTTGGCTCCTCGAACACCGCAGTCAAAGTATGAACAAGCAATCCGAATCCTTCTCTTAGCCAAATAGATTCTCCTCAGGCTCCTGTCCCCTTTAATTTCCTACCAATATTGAATATGGCAGACATAAAACACAGATGAGTTTTGACACTCAATAAGCAACACTAGCAAATGGACAATATTCCATTCTTAAGAAAATAAAATATATATAATCACCTCACAAAACATCACATTATAAGCATATGCACATCACTAAATAGTCACACAACAATTACATATCCAACATATA
>CANYCX011162470.1:0-11342 GCA_948193385.1 Breynia disticha f. nivosa
ATTCCTTCCCAGTGGCTTTGCTATCAATGCATCTTGCCATGGTTTAACCAGGTCCTGCTTTAAAACTTCTGAGCAAGTGAAGATTGGAAGAAGGGGATTACCATTCTCGTGGTGGAGGATCATCTTTTGGCTAGCAAGCAAATTCTGAGCTCTTCGAGGTGGACTCTTTGGGCCACTAAGAATATCTTTGAATGATAGTGGTTTAAAACGATGCGGAGGTTGATCGGGAACGGAAGGCTCACTCAAAGCAGTTGGCTGTGTTGAAATGACAGCCGTGGGAGAACCAGATGGAAATGGTTGGCTAGAGTTACGTTGCATGGGCATGCATGAACATGACTTATTATGGTTGTTGCCCTTCCGAGGGCACAATAAATAGCCATGAGTCATGGTTTTTTAATTTTTATGTATAAAACGTCATGGCGTTTTATAAGCAATGTGTCATGACTCATTGCGATTAATGTGCGGCCCCATCACAAACTGAACAATTGTTTCGATTTTACTCTTTTTCGAAAATAACTTTTATCACTTATACAGTTCTAGTAAAATGCCCCACCAAATTCAACTCAATGACGAACACAACACATCAAGAAAAACATCATTCTGTATATCAAATACATGGACACTCATATTTGATATTATGCAAAAGAAAGACCGGATCTTTCACATTTTAATGAATAAATTCAAAGAATGACAGAGACTTTAATATCCTCTCGTTGGATATATATAATTCAAAAGAAAGACTGGATCTTTCACGTTACTATGTATTTTGTTTAATTTTCTCATTAATATCCACTCGACTCCAACCTTCCTTCCTCTGAAACGAACTTATAACAACAATCAACTGGATATTAATTAGTTTCAAAAAAAACTGGATATTAATTAAAGCCAATTGAAATGGATCCAGCTGCATATTAATTATAAAAAAATGAATAATTATTTTTGTTTCACTTTAAAGTTGACTATAAGTATAATTATTTTATTTTTTTTTAAATTATTGCAAATTGGCTTCACAGGAACGTTGGACTTGGAGTCAACTGGATATTAAAACTTCTAAGATGTTTGTTTCACTTTAAAGTTGACTAAAAGTATAATTATTTTATTTTTTAAAAAAAAAACTTTTTAATAAATAATTATGTAAATAAAAACAATTTTATCCCTAAAAAAATAAGTAGACTTTTGTTGAAAAAATTTGAATCATGCAACAAGACGTTAGATTAGTTAAAGCAAAAAATACAACTTTTAACAATTATTAAAAAAATTTAAGATGTAATCTGCTTTTTTTTCATTAATATGTAATATTCATAATTAAACCCACAAAAAATGATATCTTATTGAATTTTGTTTGTGTTGTTTTTTCATAAATCTTGCGTAGGTAGAAAAAGAATGTTAGAAAAAAAATATGAAATTTTACCACTTGGATATATAAATTTTAATTTTTAAAATTAAATTTATCTAAAGAAAAAAAAAGATAATTTTGAAATCAAAAAACAAATTCCTTAGGAAAGTTATACTTATCTGAGTTTAGCTAGAGAATTAACTTCCCTTGTACTTGGGAAATTGAGAGTACTATACTTTTAGGAAAATACAACTTTATTTTTGAACCAAGTGAAGCAACTTTTCTTACTTCCCGTCAAGTTACACTTCCTTAGCTAGTTTCATCTCCACTAAGTGAACCCTTAATCTATTTTTTTTGTCTGAATCTCGGTATCCTCGATCCACTAGGCCGAGACTAATCCGGTTCGGGAGGGTCCCGGGTGGTTAGATTTTATTCCCTTCCTAAACGGCGTTGCTGGGGATCGAACCGCAGTCTGTCCTACCAAGTCAGTCTCAGACACCACTGAACCAAGACATGTTTGGTTAATGTATATAATAAAGAGTAGTAATCTGGATCCAATATAATATTAATTAAAAAACTCACGGGCAAGGAAGGCAATTGGACCCACCTGTTCCTATTTTGACCGAGAAATACTCGGTTTAATCTGGACAGAATTTTCCGATTAAAAATTTCAGGGATGGGACTAGATGATACTTTCTCCATCATCGTGGAAATCTCTGTTCACGTCCTCGTTGGGTGCCTGACGAGAATCCCTGTACCTAGGGTTGTAGACGAGACGAGCCGAGTTTTGGAGTGTTCAAGTTCGGCTAGTTTAAAATTTCACGAGTATTAGCTCGAGCCGAACTTTCTTGATGAGCTCAAAATCGTGTTCAAACTCGGTTTATTTAAAGCTCGCAAGCTAACGAGCCTATTCACGAGCTTTACCGAGGCTAACTGAATAAAAATTAAAATATATTTTGTTTGACAGCGAGAGAACAATTGAATGACAAAAGAGTCACAACAACAAGCGACGAGTTTAGAGGTCTATAAGACAGTAGTCATAAGAGTAGAGAGAAGTAGAGAACAAGTAACGTGGGAAGATAGTCTAAACTTGTCGTCCTAATGATTTTTTCTTGTTTTCCACCAAGAAATTGGCTCAACCGATAAAATAGATGATAAGCTTGAATTTGGGGGCTAACATTTTGTTTTGGGTAGATTTGTTTTTTCAATTCAGTAATTATTACTTACAATGAGTCGTTTTTGTTGATATGTCAGGAAAAAAAAAAGTTGGGACAAAATTTAGTTTTTTTATTTTAAGTTATTGGGATAGTTTAATTCTATTTATCAATAATAAAATGATATTGTTTTGAATTAAAGATGTAAAAAACTGAAATTTAATGTTTGAATGTAATATTGATGTAATACTGTTAATAACACATAAGTTTTTATTTACTAGTTTAGCAATCAACACCTTAATTGATATATCATGCAAATGTTAAGCATTAAATTAAATCAAGAAATTAAACCTAATATTGTACTTTTGACAAAAGATCAAAGTCAAAATTGAACATTATTCCGATAAAATAACCATGAATTTAGGCTTATTCCGTCTCTCAATTTATTTTGTATCCTTTAAGTTCCTTCAACCTCTAAAATCTTAGCATTTAACTAAAACAATTAACATCATTACTTTTATTATACAATTATGATTTCTAATAGTTATATATTACATCAACCCATAAATTTCTAAATACATAATATTTGAGTAAAAAATCATAACATTACAATGTTTTCCAAAATATGTGTTCAACATGTAGATCTTGATTTTTTTTTAGTTATTTTGGAATTAAGATTGACTTGCTCAATGTTAGCCAAGTTACAACAAGTTGAATTTTAAATGAAGAGGTGTTTTAGATAATATTATTAATTTATTGCATATGTTGTTATGATAAATTGAGGGGTTATATAACATGCAGTGTTTTAAGACTCGACCCGATAAGTAGCTCGAACTGGGAACTAAGTCATTGAGTCACTACTTTAAAGGGTGAGTCACTGGTCAGACCGAACAAATAATAATTATACGAAAAATAATTATTAAATATTATAATTTAAGATAAAATAATTATTCAATTAGCAAAGTATTTTCAAATTAATCAAACAAAACAATTTTAGGATAAAAAGTTATGCGGTCCCTGAGTAATACCACGAATAATTTTTTGGTCCCCGAGCTTCCAATATTAGTTTTACCGGTCCCTCACAGATTAAAAATTCACTACCGTTAATCTTTCTGTTAAATTAATCTAACAGATTAAGAAGTAAATAATTTATCGGTCCTCTATGTAGTCCTTTCGATTAATTTACCGGTCCCTCTAATCTTTTTGCTTAATTTACGCGTCCCTCTTTAATACACACGTGGTATGGGCAAGAATGACATTTCAACTTTCCGTTAGCTTAATTTAACGGAAGGATTAACGGTAGTGAATTTTTAATCTGTGGGGACCAGTAAAACTAATATTGGAAACTCGGGGACCAGAAAATTATTCAAGGTATTACTCGAGAACCGCATAGCTTTTTAACCAAATTTTTAACATGATTTTAAGTTCAACGTCCTTCCTGAAAAAATGACTCATTGGACAATTTATTTTCATCTCTTATCTCAAAATGCGCAAAAATAAACAAGTCTAAATTTAACAATATGTCTATTATAATCTGAAAACAAATACATTTCAGGAATATATTTGTATGTATAAGTGAGTCCTCCCATAATTAAAAAGTTATTAATGAAAGAAAACATCATCAAACATAGGTTTAAAAAATGACTTTTTGTCAAATGTCGAATTTTATATTAACTGGTCAGATCACAATCAAACCGGCCAAGTAACAAATTTTATTAGGTTTTATCTCGTTTCAGTCTTTCGTGCCAACTCGCCCCAATTTACTAGCCGGGTCATTGGTTTCGGTCTAAACTTGTGTTTGTGATCAGAACATAAATTTACAAAAGCTTTGAGCATGTGTAGAACGGTAAAAAAAAAAAAAGGCATATGTGGGGTTCATTCACATTGCCAAGTAAATGGTATAGAGAAGCTCAATAAAGAAGAAGGATTCAACAGGAGTATGATTTGAATGATAATGTCAGGTGATATGAAGCTCATTCAAGTGGGATCCAAATTTGGAAATATGCATGTGTACACAATTTCTACAATAACCATTGTCGGGTAAAGTTGTCAAAAGTCCTCTCAATTTCATGACTTCGTGATGGAAAATTTTGATATGAATTTGAATAATTATAGAGGATTCTTCACGATTTAACTGAAAGTATATAAATTATGTAAATTTGAAATTATTTTTTTACTGAAAAAATCAAAATTTTAAATTTATTTTTACTGCATTGAATAATTATAAACTCTTGTCTTAATAAATTCTCATAAAGAAGAGACTCATAGTAAATGTCATCCTAAGAGGTAAATGTCAATATTATCCTGCCTATGGAAGGAGTTAGTTTTAAACTATTAGTTGCACATGCGCGATGCAGTGGAACATTGTGTTATATTAATTTTATTAGTTTATGTAAATTATTTTATGCAAATGAAAATTAAATTTAAAATATTTAAAAATAATTTTGTTCATAAAATATATTTTTATTACTGATTTCAAATAGTTTTTTATAAATAATATTTCTTGTAGAATTGCATACATTATTTTTATCATTGTAAATAAGTATTGTAAAACTAAATCTATTATTGACTCTAAAAATAATAATATACATTTAGCTATGATGAAAAAATATGTTAGTGAAATTATTGCTGTGTAAATGCTATAAAAAATATGTAGTGTCCTTTTGACAACTTGGAAAACATAATCTTTTTTTTTGGTGCAACTTTGTTATTAGATAATTTACCCTTCCTGGCTTCCTTTGTCATTTTTAGGAATTATTAGCTTTTTAAATAATTGAACTATGCTATTCAGATTCATTTATCAAGTGAATTTCAATTACAAAATCTTGTTATTCTGATTGTGAAATTGGGTTTGATTTTTCTTTTCTTGAAAGCAACTCTATCTATTTGATTTTATTGTTATAGATTTTTTTTTATTTTGTTTGCAATCCCAAGAGTCTTTTAAAGACTCTCCTCTTATTTAAGGGAGAAGATAAAAAAAAAGGTGATTATATATATATATATATATATATATATATATATATAAGTTTTTTTTTGTACTTTAGAAGCAACTCTATCTATCTATCTATTAAATCTCATCTCCGTTGTCCTTTCTACACTATAGTGGAAGGTTGGAGTCAAGTGGATACAAATTAAAAAAAACAATGAGTGATTAGCTGGTTTGCATAAGCTAATTACATATAGGATTGATTGCATATATATATTTTTTCTTTTTATTTTTTATTTGTAAATTATTTGTTATTTATGATTTTTTGCACGTTTACTTATTCACTTATAAATTTATCTTAATTTTGAGTAGATAAAAAGCCTAAAAGAGTTGCTATAAAAATTTTCTGATAAATTTTTAGATGAGGACGTATAAAAACGTTCTCTTTATGGAACACTATACAATATCTACAATGATTTTTATAAAATTATATAACTTTTTACTTTTTTACATAATTAATTTTTTAATACATAATAAAAATATGTTTTATATTATATTAATTTTTATTTTATATTATATTTTATATTATATTAATTTTTATCGTTTCTCGGCGTCAGTTACATGTCATGACACTGACATCACTCATGCGACGTCCTCAATTACATGGCATAGCATTGACTATCAATTTTTTTTTGTATTATTAAAAATGTGGGCACGTTCACTCTCCATTTTTATAATATCTAAATGATATTCTATTTTGGTTGTTATAATATATATATTATTTTTTAAAATTAATTTGGATTTATACGACCTACTTAATCTCTTCTAGCTGGCTGAATTTTTCAAAAAATGGAAATAAAATAACATATTAGTTAGACTCAACACACAAAAAAATAAATCAAAACCTACACGTGAGCATTCATTTTTTGTAAGTTGCAATTAAGTAATTTTTCATTAGTCGATGTGGATCAACTGTTCTTTTTTTTATATTCTGTTTTAATTTGAACATAATTGTTGGAAATGTATTTTTACATAGGAGAAATATAACAGTATCAAATAGTTTATAATAATGTGAGTTTTTGATCTTATATAAGTAAATTGATTTTATGTTAGAAAATTTTACAACTTGTATCGTTGAGAAGTTCACACACATATGCACGAACGATACCATATTAATGGTTACTTATTTTTTTTATAGGTTGATACCCTGTCAAATTATAGTACTGTTACCAAAGACTTTCGGGTCAAAATTATTTATTTGCTTTACTACTAAGTTTTCTTTATTTTTGAATATGAGTTTCAAACTAAAATTGAGATAACAATAGTTGACCCCAATTTTTAACGTCTTTGAGAGAGCTTGTTGCCCTTCCCTTCTATGGAAACTCTATTCAAAACTTATTCAGTAGTAATCAGAGTTTCATTAATAAAAATCGAAGATTCATATAAACACCTTTTGAACTAAATAAGTACTTTTAAATTGAATTAGTAACTCGGTCTCTTTTAGATTCTATTTAGTGTGTTCTTAGGATTAAATTCTAGCAGAGTCGCCCTAATGAGACAGAAATTGTGTCTCCCGCTCCGAACCCAATTAGTCCTTGCCGAAAGTGAAAAACACCTAATGATTCAAAAAAAAAATTGGAACGACTGCCCCTTAAAATTAAGACGTTTTTACAGGAAACTATAAAAGACAGGAAGGAAAACAAGTGTTACATTTGATCCAAGTTTGTTGTTTGTGTCACCAAAAGTGGAAAGGGGAAAACAATTGGGTTGTGGATGGCTACACAAAAATCCTGCAGGAGACAAACCAAGAAGAAAGAATTAGAACAACAAAAGCGGACAGGAAACAAACTACTTTGTATGCCATTACTATTTGATTTTATGATTGGAATATGTTGATGAGAGGATACTGCAGTGGAAGCAGTTTCTTCATAGTTTTTTTTGTTTTGAAAATTTTAAAAAGGGGTCAGACTAACCCACGAATTAAGGGTAAGAAATTTCATAGAGATCAGGTGAACCAACAAGTTAAAATCTGTATGTCTTTCCTACCGCAACTACAGAGCCAAGAATAAACTCTCCGCCCTCAGTGTGCTGATTGATTCTCTTTACTGCTGAACTCACAAACAAAAAGATCCATTTCTTTATAGATGTATGCTGATGTAGAGATGACTTTGTTAGAAATAATTGCATGATTGATTTAATGATAATGTGCGAGGAAGCACATTCAAGTGGGATCCAAATTTGGAAATATGCATGTGTAGACAATTTGCTCAATAATCCTTGTCGGGTAAAGTTGTCAAAAGTAGACTCAATAATGTTTGATGCAAAATTTTAATATGAATCTGAATAATTATTGAGTTCTCTTCTCAATTTAACTGAAAATATATAAATTATATAAAATTAAAATTATTTTTTTATTGAATAAATCAAAATTTTAAATTTATTTTTACTGTATAATAGTTATAAACTCTTGTCTTAATAAATTTTCATAAAGAAGAGACTCATAGTAAAAGTCTCACCTATGCGATGCAGTGGAACATTATGTTATATTAATTTTATTAATTTATGTAAATTATTTTATGTAAATGAAAATTAAAGTAAAAATATTTGAAATATTTAAAAATAATTCTGTTCATAAAATATATTTTTATTGCTGATTTCGAATAATTTTTTATAAATAATATTTCTTGTAGAATTGCATTCATTATTTTTATCATTGTAAATAAGTATTTTAAAACTAGATCTATTATTGACTCTAAAAATAGTAATATGTTAGTGAAATTATTGACGTGTAAATGCTATAAAATCTCCATCATTTAGTGCCATTGTGAATTTATTAAGTAGTAGTGTCCTTTATATTCATAATTAACTCTTGTTAATAGTAGTAATGAAACAAATAACTAACAAAAATTGTCTTCTCAACTTGAGAAATTAAAACATTTATTAAAGATTCTCCTCAAGCTTAATCTCTTTTGGTGCAACTTTGTTGTTAGATAATTTACCTTTCCTTTGTCATTTTTAGGAATTATTAGCTTTTTAAATAATTGAACTATGCTATTCAGATTCATTGAATTTAAATTAAAAAAATGTTGTTATTCTGATTGTGAACTTGGGATTGATTTTTTTTTTTCTTGAAAGCAACTGTATCTATTTGATTTTAATATTATAGATTGTTTTTTATTTGATTCTCTTTACTGTTAAACTCTCGGACAAAAGGCCAATTTCTTTATAGATGCGAGTATGCTGATGTAGAGATGACTTTGCTAGAAATAATTGCATGATCTATAGGAGTGTAGATATTATATGATGTACTCTTTTGATACTGTGGTGGAAATGCAAACTTGATGTAGAGATGACTTTGTTTTTATTTTGTTTGCATCCCCAAAAGAGTCTTTTAAAGACTCTCCGCTTATTTAAGAGGGAAGATAAAAAAAAGGTGATTGTATATATATATATATCTTATTTTTTATTTTATTTACAAATTAATCACTATTTAAAGTGTTTTTTTTTTCACTTTAGAAGCAACTTTATCTATTAGATCTCATCCTCATTGTCATCTCTACACTATACATGATGAGCTAAGTTTGTGGTGAGTTAGGTTCATCCATGACTTTGGAAGTTATGTAAAAAATAAGGTAATTTATGGAAAAAGTAAACATTTTGGTACTGCGTTTAAAGAATGATTCAGTTTTTTTTTAATTTTTATTTTGTATTAACTGGTCAGATCACGATCGAACCGGCCAGTTAACAAATTTTATTAGGTTTTATCTCGTTTCGTTCTTTTTTGTCAACTCGTACCAACGTACTAGCCGGTTCACTGGGTTTCGGTCTAAACTTGTCTTTGTGATCAGAACATAAATTTACAAAAGCTTTGAGCATGTGTAGAACGGTAAAAAAAAGGCATATGTGGGGTTCATTCACATTGCCAAGTAAATGGTCTAGATAAGCTCAGTAAAGAGAATGATTCAAGATGAGTATGATTTAATGATAATGTCAGGTGGAAAGCTCATTCAAGTGGGATCCAAATTTGGAAATATGCATATGTAGACAATTTCCACAATGACCATTGTGGGGATCGAACCGCAGTCTATATCCTACCAAATTCAACTTCGATTACCACTGAACAAAGATACGCTTGGTAGTGGATCTCTTAAGAACAAAAGAGTTTTTGTACTTTATTTTTGTCAAATACCGAATTTTATATTAACTGATCAGATCACGGTAGAACGGTAAAAAAAAAGGCATATGTGGGGTTCATTCACATTGCCAAGTATATGGTCTGGATAAGCTCAGTAAAGAAAAATGATTCAAGATGAGTATGATTTAATGATAATGTCAGGTGAGGAAGCTCATTCAAGTGGGATCCAAATTTGGAAATATGCATTTGTACACAATTTGCTCAATAATCGTTGTTGGGTAAAGTTGTCAAAAGTAGACTCAATAATGTTTGATGGAAAATTTTAATATGAATCTGAAAAATTTTAATATGAATCTGAATAATTATTGTGGTCTCTTCAGTATTCTCCATTTAATTGAAAATATATAAATTATATAAAATTAAAATTATTTTTTATTGAATAAATTAAAATTTTAAATTTATTTTTACTGCATCGGATAGTTATAAACTCTTGTCTTAATGAATTCCCATAACGAATAGACTCATAGTAAAAGTTTCTCTAAGAGGTAAATGTCAATATTATCCTACCTATGGAAGGAGTCAGTTTTAAACTAGTAGTTGCACCTGCGCGATGCAGTAGAATGTTGTGTTATATTAATTTTATTAATTTATGTAAATTATTTTATGTAAATGAAAATTAAAGTAAAAATATTTGAAATATTTAAAAATAATTCTGTTAATAAAATATATTTTTATTACTGATTTCGAATAATATTTTATAAATATTATGTTAGTGAAATTATTGTCTTCTCTTGAGAAATTGAAACATTTAAAGATTCTCCTCAAGCTTAATCTCTTTTGGTGCAACTTTGTTTTTAAATAATTTACCTTTCCTTTATCATTTTTAGGAATTCTTAGCTTTTTAAATAATGGAACTATGCTATTCAGATTCATTTATTGACGTAAAAAGCTCATTTATTGCAAATCTGAAATAAGAGCATCACAAATACATGGTGGAGGTGTAAATCCCCAAACATGTAGACCTGACAAAGAACATGTCTCCCTTGCTAAGAAGTGGGCTGCATAGTTCGCAGATCGACGAATAAATTCAACTCGTACATCACACAGAGTTGATAACAAAGCTCTACAATCCTCAATAACTACCTCAACCACTGCCGATGAGCTAGCCTTTGAATTAATGGCCTGGACTATATTGAAGCAGTCTGATTCAATTATAATTCTGGATTTGTTTCGATCTTTAATCCACTGTAGTGCCTCCTGAATGCCAATAGCCTCTAAGGTCGCAGGATTACGGTAGAACTGAACTTGTTTAGAAAAAGCTCCTTCAAACCTCCCCCTATAATCACGAAACACCACTCCGATCGCTCCTGCTTCACCATGCAATGCTGCGTCAACATTGAATTAAGCCAACCAAATTCTGGTTTATTCCACTGTTGACAAGCAGCAATCGGTACTGTGGCATGCAGAGATGGACGTAACTCTTTGGTCCTTAGCCATGAAGATAACAACGATAGACTAAGATGAGTAACATCTAAAGCTGTTGTAGACGTTCCTCGCCATACCTTGTCATTACGGGCTTTCCAAATTCCCCAAGCAATAGCCGCAACTTTGTTCCAATCTGACCTCTGAATCACTCGAAAACTGATGCTCATCCATTCTGAAATTGAGGTTGCATTCCCCACCGAATGTCCCATCCTAGAATGAGTCCATATTGTCGCTGCAAAAGTGCAGGTTACAAACACATGAAATGTCGTCTCAACATCATTACCACACAATGGACATTGATTGTCA
>CANYCX011162496.1:0-11489 GCA_948193385.1 Breynia disticha f. nivosa
ATATAAATATAAATATAAATATAAATATAAATATAAATATAAATATAAATATAAATATAAATATAAATATAAATATAAATATAAATATAAATATAAATATAAATATAAATATAAATATAAATATAAATATAAATATTTATAAATACAAATATAAATACAAATATAAATATAAATATAACGAAATAAATCACAATAAAATGGAAAATAAAATGTATAATGTTACCTCCTAACAAGTGCTTCTTTTACGTCATTAGCTAGACGTGGTCAGATTACTATCCGTCTCATGCTTGATCCTGAATCGCTTTGACGTACCCGAGTGGTACTTTTTTATTCTTTTGAAAAAGCCTTATGTCCAGTGGTTTTATCTCCACTTCACAGACTCTCCTACGATTTTTGTAGCTCTGAGTAGTAACTATTGGCGTGACCGTTTTTAGCTCTATAACTTGTTTTGTCATACTTGAGAATGGCGGTTATCTTTCGTAATAATTATCCTACATAAAATCTAGAACTACAAGTTTGACTGCATTAACACTAAAACACATATTTTCATTAATCTCAACAATCTCTCTTTTCACATTAGGATTATACAGAACTTTCTTTTTATTCTCCATTCTCAATATAAGCTTACCATCACTAACATCAATAAGTGCCCTTGCGGCAGCCAAGAATGGCATACCAAGAATTAAATGCACTTCTTCATACTCACGTATACCAATTATGACAAATCCAGTTCTTTAAATAAAATCACCAACTTAACTGTTTTGTCCTTGACAATACCAAGTGGGTGTATACCTGATCTGTCTGCCAGTTGCAGTGTCAGTTTTGTTGACTCAAGCTATCCTAGGTTCAGGCGCTTAAACAACGAATATCACATTAAATTTCCTCTGACGCCTAAATCTGCAAGAGCTTTCTCAATAGTTAAATTACCAATAGTACAAGGAATATAAAAATTACATGGATCATTTAGCTTTTCTGATAATTTACTGTAAACAATGTGAGAGTAGTCTTCTTTTAAATTTTCCATATAGAGCTTTTCCAACTTGCTCTCACTTACTAGTTTTACATTAGGTGATTCAACTGATAATTTTCCTTGCGCTTTCTCAATCTCATCCCACAGTCTAAGCATAGATAGGGAATGCGAGGTTTATATTCTTTAAACAACATTGGTTTTTGTGAGTTTTTTGACTTCGTTCCTATGATCTACCTTTCTGTTTATTATTGAGAACCTCTTGCATAATTACTGCATTGACCTGTCCATGTGGGTTGCCTTCAGTTTTACTCGATAAGAAATCTTGTGATCATTCTGACATTAATTTTGCCAATTGTCCAACTTGATTTTCTAAATTGCATATGACAGCTGACTGATTCTTGGCCTCATTCTCTAATCGAGTAAATCTTGTTTCTGAGGCTTGAACAAACTTCATCAGTAATTCCTCCATTTTTAACATTTTATCTCCCGAGTGTTCTTGAAATTTGGGTGGCTGAGTAGGATGATTCTGGGTTTGACCACCCCCAAGAAAAATTAGGATGTTTAGCCCATTCTTGGTTGTAAGTGTTACTATATGAGTTATGTACTCTTTGATTTTTATTTTCTATATAGTCAACAGTCTCCATGCACTCTTGACTAGTGCGACCCCCATCACATATGTCACACTGGGATACTTGACTAACCTGTTACTTTACTGACAACTCATCAATCTTTTTATTCAATAACTCAACTTGGGTTGCCAAAGTTGTCACTGCATCCACATTATATAACCCAAATGGTTTAGACAGCTTTACTCTAGAAGAATACCACAGGTAATTCTTCATAGTTATCTCCTCCATCTATTCCTTTGGGGTTTCTAGTGTTTTATTATTCATTGTTCCTCCTTTGCTGCATTAATCATTTATCTGTACTCACATTCAGTGCATTATAAAAAGTTTGTACCTATAACCAGTCAAGGAAAACATAGTGTGAGCATCACCTCAGTAATTCCTTGAATCACTTCCATGTATCATATGACAATTCTCCATCCTGTTGAATAAATAAGGAAATATCATTCCTAATCTTTGCAGTCTTTATCGACAGAAAATATTTTTACATAATTTTTTCTAATAACCCTCCCATGTAGTGATGGAGTATCTATTAAGAAATTGTACTCGTAACTTTGCTTTTCCTCAACGTGAATGGGAATAACCTTAGCTTTATGACATCATCAGTGACTCCATTAATCTTAAGCATGTCACAAATCTCTAAGAAATTGTTTATATTCGTGTTCGGGTCCTCATTCTATAATTCGCCAAACTGTACTTTCTGTTGTAACATCTGTATCAAATTAGGCTAGATATCAAAGTTATTTGTAGCTACTTTAGGATGAACAATACTAGATTCTACTCCATTTAAATTGGGTCAAGCATAATCTGACATGTTCATTGGCTGGAAAGCTAGGTTCTGTTGAACAATTTGATTTGTTGGCAAATGCAGATTCTCTTCTGCCATTGCTATTTTCGTATTTAATCCTCCTTCTATTACTTGCAATGAAGTAAAACACAACTCAACATAGTTCTAAAAAAATAAAGTAAAAACAATAAAAATAACAAGAACAAAAGAGAATTTGAAACAAAAAAATTAAACAAACCAAAAATAAAATAAGAAAACAAAAATGAAAATAAAAATATAAATATAAATAGCTAAATTAATAGCGCTAGCTTTAACTAATATCTATCCCCGATAATGACGCCAAAAACTTGATGGCTATCTACATTACCATCATGCATGTGTGCCTATCGATGTAGCAATCAGCTTTAAGAGCCCCAAGTGTCGATTTCACAAAGACAGATTACTAGCTACTTACTATTACTTAATATTTACGCACCAAATGAAATGAAAACAAATTAAAACTACTAAAATAAGAATTAAACTAACAATTAAATTGACAAAAATGAAAGGTTGAGTGATAAAAGATAATTACTAAAGGCAACACTTAGGTATTAAATCCCAAAAATTGTTTGCTGTCAATTAGAATTAGATTTATTGTTGTCTTTGTGACTAGACCGTGATGATTCTTAAATTATATTAATTCCTCTCTCGAAGTAATTAATGTCTAATATTAACTAACTTAACCTGAAATCTCTTTCTAAGTTAAAACTAATTAACACTTCATTAATGTTCTGTTAATTGCTCTATTAAGTTTGACCTTAAATATGGCAGATTTATGTCTATCTATCTCTAGATTTTCATTCAACTCCTTTAAATTATGAGTGATCTATCGTATATTTGATCTATTTATTAGCCCTATATGAATCAATATGTTAATTACAAGCGCACGTTCAAGCAATCAACAATGAAAAAAAATAATTTCTAAATAAATCTCAGTCAACAATAATCTCAACAATAAAAATAAACATCCAAAATCTAATTAAACAAGTGATGATTCATCTCAACCTAAGTGTCTAAGGATTTTAGCTCATAAGTAATGGAAAATAATAGAAAATAGAAAATAATTGGTTAACTACAGAGAAAACCATAATGACTCCACTGTAGATGACCTATTTGCTCCTTGGCCCGGCCTTTAGAGAAATTGGTTCTCTCAAAATTAGTGGAATAAATATGTTAAGATGATGGAATTGTGTAAGGAGAGTATGAGGATGGTAGATGTGGCTGCGTGAACAATATAATGAAGGTGGATTAGTGTTATGATGATGTTGATATCGTGGAGTGAAGATGATACGTTGTTAGTCGATAGAAAGTAATGATTGGAGAGTTATGTTGAATGATGGTGGCTGCTAAAAACGTGTTAAAACCCTTATATCTTTATGTCCCTTCATGCGTGAGTAGGCCGAAGGAGCCAAAAAATTGCCAAGTACACGGACAAGAGTGTCTGTGTTCCATTTCCTTGTTGTCTGTGTACTTAGTGTTTCGACCGTGTAGTATGTTGTAGCTCTACTCTAGCATGCTAATTTCCATGCAATTTTTGGCATGCATCTGTGTATCACATGCTTATCCATGTAGCTCGTGGAACTCGCATATATCAACCCGTTTCAACTCCGTTTTTTGTGTATATTTCACCATAACTCATACAAATTTATTACCTAATCTGCAAATAATCAAACAAAAAATAAATGAATTGTTTTCAATGTTAAATGCTCGAAATGTACATCAAACTAAGAACATTTATATCTTAAAAACATGAGAGCGTTTATCAATTGTAGTACTCCCTTCCTTTTAAATTTTATCCTCAAAATTTGTTACCTGAACTCTAGAACAACTATGAATACTTCTTTCTCATGTCTAAATCGACTTCCTATGTTTCTTCTTTAGTAGAATGATGACTCCACTTTACTTTCACCATCGGTATCTTCTTAGTTTTCAACTTTCGAGTCATTCTATCAAGTATCTCAACTAGCTCTTTATGTTAGACCCTTTGAATTCTCTATCTCAAACTCTCGTACTATATGGCTAGGATCTAAGTCATTAAACACATAGATAAATTTTACTTCAAGGTTGAGTGAATCAAAGACCAAGAATAAAGAAGAATCTAACCTTTGATTCAGTAGATATTTGTGTGAAGGTAAAAGGAAGTCATTCAAGGGTAGTCTCTGTTACACGTGTATCAACAAGAAAAAGAAGAGGTAAATTTTTTTATCCCAATTCTTCAATTGTATAGTTTAAAGATTCTGTTGAATAAACTAGCTAAAATTTTTCAATTCCGCACCTTCCTGCTTATACGTAAGAATGACCAATTTCCAACAGTGGTATCAGAGTCATGCAATATTTAATTGATGAAATTGGTTTTTCATGCTAAATTGTTTACTATAAACTTAAAGTTGTTAAAAACTAATTAAAAGATTGCATGAAAATCTTATATTAAATCTTTAATTTTGTATTCTTTAGTTTTATTGTTAGAATAGAAATACTTTAAAATAAAAGTATGCATTTTTTAATATTTTAATTATGTGATATAAATAAAGATTGGCCCTTTAGATTATTGAATTAATTAAAATCAAGAACTAGGATTTGAATTTTTAATTTGAAAATTGTGTTTCTATTTAAATAGACAGGAATATTAAACAAAACTCAAATTTTAATTGGTCTAAGATTATGGATTTGAATATTTTTCTTGATTTTAAGCACATGTCCATGTGTATTGTTGTTACTTTTAAAAATTGAAAAATTTGTTTTGTGTTTTATTTAGACAACATGGTTAAAAAACACAATATCATAATTAAAATAGGATTGTGATGTTTTTTTTTTCATGAAGTTATAAAGTAATGGATTAAATGAATATAGTCTAGGTATACAGTTTTATCAATAAAATACATTAGAGGCATTTTTTATTATCTGGTATGCTATATATATATATATATATATATATATATATATATATTGTGTTTATATATGTATGTCATTGCTATAAATTTTTTATATCATTTTAATTGACTTGTATTGCAACTAATAATGTGTGATTTAATTGTTATACTTGTTAATTATTTTGTTTATGTTTATAAGGCTTTAAAAATGAATATGACACCAATAGAAAGCATGTGATGATGATTTAAAAACAAGATTGTTTTGTTGTTGATTCATTCTCATTCACATCAGTTCATGAATCCAAATTAGATTGTGAAAACAAGACAATTGTTTTTTGGAACAATTCTTTTTGTGTGTACAATTTTGATAACCTAGACAATCAAGTATGGAAGAAGAAGGATTGTGGTTGAGGTTATAGCTTTGCATACCACATGAACCTAGTAGTTGAGGGTTATGGTAAATAAAATGTGTTCTACATAAAAAATTATCCATGAACAATCTCATTTTTTATAAGTCTAATGCAATTTATAAAATAAGATTGCTTTTCAAGGGATGCATTTAAAACAAACATGAGTTTTTGTGACCTAGTTACACAATTTCATTAATTGGCTACAGAAGAAACTTAAAATTTTATTGCATGTTCTTGTATATTTTGTTATGATGATTTTTCTGTATATGGATGATGCATTTCATGGTCTTTAGTTTATTTTTTTTAATAGGACAACATGCCTAAATGTTTTGATAGATATAAGTTTATTTAAATTTATAATGAAGACCAAAGATGGAGTCCAAGTGGTAAGCCCATCATACATAGACGTGTACAACCTTGAAGATGGAGCCTTAAAGACTAGTTATAGGCTTATCTAAGATAGGTTAGGACCCAGATTTGACACTTTTACATTATGCAATTATACTTGTTATGAATGTCATAAGTTTGCATGTCTTAAAAAGCTAAGCAAAATAGGTTTAATCCCAAACACTATCAAGTGTTGAAATTGCCTCCATATTTTGGAAACTTATTAAGGCATCGATCATCGAAACATATGCATGTTATGGATTTTGGTGTTTACTAGATTATCTTTGTGAGGCAAGGTCGGGGTAAGACTTTTCTACACCCTAACCTTGGTAGAATGAGGATTATGTTTGGCATGCATAAGTTTGGGTTGGACTTGATAAAAGGTGAGTCATTTTGTTCATCATCTTAGGTAATAAAAATGGGATGGCATGCCTAACATGTAAGATTTAATCTTATACTATCCAAAAGTCATGCTTAGTGCATGTTTGGACTGAAATCAATTTCCTACCTAAGTAACTTAACCTTTTAGGTATATGACAAACAGAAGAGCAACTCTAATGACTTGACATGTTTGATGTTTACCGCCATGAGCTCTAAATACAAAAGCAACTCATTAATATGGAGGCATATTAAATATTTGTTGGTCTAAAGGAGATGGTCCACACACAATCTCATCAAATGAGGTTTGGCACAATTAAGGCTCTTATCGGCTGTAAAATGGATTATGGTACACTTGTGGGAAGCCACACACTCAAGATGAAGGGGTATTTGGATGCTCTTGAGAGGCTTGAAGTACATATGAATGATGAACTTGCAACTGATCTCATTTTAGGATCCTTCATTAATAGTTTCAATCCATTAGTGATGAACTATTACATGCATGACATAAATAAGTCAATCACCAAACTTTATAAAATACTGAAGACGGTTGAAGAGAATATTCATAAGACAAACCAATGTTGTTGGTGTAAGATAAGGTGATGTCAAAGAGTTCTAAGGGTAAAGTCAAGAAGAAGAAGAACAAAGCTAAGAAGGAAAAACCTAATAGGAGCAAGAATGAGTCTTGTAAAGAGAAGGATAAGACATCTAAGTCCAAGACTACGAATGAGAAGGGGACTGTGTGCTATCATTACAACAAGATTGGCCTCATCTTTGGATATATTCATTTAAAAGCTAATCTCTCTATTTCTAATTCATGTTGTGAATGTGTTTTCACATTGTGTTTGAATATGTAGGAACTAAAAAATGAGGGAGATCTTGCTTAGAGTGAAGTCGACTAAAGAGTTCAAGACTCAAATGGTTGCATTAGAGGGTGGAACTACAAGTTGAAATAACTAAGGATTATTACTAAGAAGTTTTATATGAAAAATAGAAACATTATTTAGATTTTTCTAAGTTTGATTGTCTATGGATTGAAACATTTCATTGATGTTATTTCCATTAATAAAGGTTATTTTAGTAAAATGATTATTATATATGTGCTTTGTATTTCAAACTTAAAAAATGACAAATCTATAAATGAAATATCAAATGGTTGCCTATGTTCAGTATCATCATTTATGACTAAGTTCATGGGATACACATTAAAAGACTTCAATGAAAATAAGTGTTTCATTCATTTTATTTAATGTCTTATGTTAAATTTAGATCTCATTTATAAGGAAAATGATAAATTTATTTCTTCAAGACTAATCAAAGAATATGTGTACAATGGGTCTAATACATAGAGTTGTATGTAGAGCACATAACACATACAATAAACTGAGGATCAACTACTTCATAAACTTCAAGGATGACGGTAGTCTTCATGAATATGTGTATCTAAAGAAGGATATAAACCTTTTGAGAAGTTAAGGAGTTTACAATAAAGTAGAAAGCCAACTTGACCAAAGTATTAGAACCATTTGATTGGATTGATACGATAAATGCATAAGTTAAGATGACTACCGTAGAGAATGTGAAATAAGTTTCACAAACTCAATCCTCTAAGAATACCTATAAAGAGTGGTATGTCTAAAAATGAGAAATTAGACATGGTTCAACATGGGAAAATCATTCAAAATTTTTCAAAAACTCTATTCTAGGTCATACCTTTAACACTATTATGTCCTTACCAAATTTAATTTCAACAAAAGTCAAGAAAAGTACACTATAAGTGATATGATTGGACCATAAACTCAAGAGTATTTTCTTAAGGTTTGGGATTGGAAATCATACATTAAGAGATTAAGTTTGGAAAATTTAATTGCCAAAGAACTTAAGTGCATGTTGGTTATTTCTTAGAGAGAAGAGGAATACAATCTTACTACCTGATTGAGAAACTAAGCTAAGTTGCACAATCAAACTATTTTCTAAGAGAAAGACCAGTTTCTTAAGAAGAAAAGTGGGACTAAATAGAACATGAAGTAAGTTTAAGTGCCATAAATTCCTAGTATGGAGGAAATGTTGAAGGTAAGAGAACAATCCATAAGTTTAGTGGGAGTATTACCTATTACACAAAAGGTCTGTGTATACATAATATTAGTGGGAGCATAAACACTTCCTTAATTCTCAATGAGAAAATTCTAATTATTGAAAACAAAGTTTCAACATTGAAAATTTAAGAAAATGGTTAAAAGTTTTTCGTAATAAATGACTTATCAAATACCAAATTGATATGAAATATCAAAATCTATAAAAGTATATCATTGGTTCTTGGGAACTAAGTCGTGTAAAGAAAAAGAACAAGCTCTTGTCTAGAGGAGTTATCCTAAGTAATGGAAACTCTTCATCTATAAAGAGAGATATAGAGATCATGAATAAAGTCTCATATATTTATAGGATCTATTATGAAGGCTATACTATGTACTTATAAATACGATGTTACTCATACACTTAAAAAGTTTGAAAAATCTATTTTTAGTGTTTAAAAGTTAAAAGAAGAGCTACCCATGGAAGGATCTGGATACTTCTTGACCATTTGAGAACTAATATTGATTATGAAAAGAGAAATACATTAAAATTATTAAAAACAAGTCTAAACAATAGTGTAAGGTCAAATTCTACACAACTCGAGTGAACTATAGTAAGGTGGCTATACAGAGCGATTTAGTGAAAGAAGTTCATAATTAATTTAGGAACTTTCCCAAGCTTTCTAAACACATTCGAGTTCTTATGTGACAGAAATAGGATCAATTAACAATCTAGAAATTTTGGTCACACTAAACAGACACTCGAAAGATGTCATATGATTATAGAAATAATCAAAAGAGGTGATATCAAATATATAAACAAAGAGACAAGTGAAGACAATATGGCGAATATGTTAAATAAGGATTTAACAAGTCTTGAACATAGAAAATATGTTTAGATAATTGGTTTGGATTAGTACCTATTTGAACTTTGGACTAGTCAGAGATTTTTAGTATGATCTCTAAGTCCAATACAATTGTCTCACACAAACTTGCTTATCATTGTAAGGGAATGATAAAGATAAGACACATTCTATTTATCTAAATCCTTGTGTATATAAGATAGATAAAATGATCTATGATGTAATTCTTGTTCAATTATCATTGTAAGACATTGGATAGTGATTCATGTAATCATTAAAAGATAACATCTAAACATCCCTAGTTGATCATTGGCAATGAGAAATATTATAAATTAAAACTAGAAGGTGTTTCAATAAGATTAGTTTGTTTCACCAATCATAGAATACAGAAAATATAGATACATTATAGAGAGAATGTATTCGAATGATCCGCTCAAATGAAAATGTTGCATTGTTGACAAAAGTCATAAAAATTTTCATAAGTGGTGTTTATATTGGAATACTAAGACCAAAAATCTTTACGACTCTTGGGTGGATTCTAATAGACTTTGACATATGCCTAATATTGTCATAAATCGATTGCAAACAAATATATGATTGGGTATATTATAATTCATGCTAAAATGAACATTAAGAAGTGAAGGGATTGTCACTTTTAAAAGAGATATGTTAGCACTGGCTAGTTGATATGTGAACGAAGTAGTGTTTGGCCAAATCCAAATTTATTGATAGTCTAAGTCAATAATCTGTTCACTTTAGTATCACAAATGAGATCAAGAAAGTTACAGTATAGAATAAGGATGACTTAACTCGTGCCTTATACTGTTACGATATCAAACTAAAAAGGATCATATAAGACTCTATGAAAAAATTTAAAAAGTGTTGAATTCCATTTATTGTGATTATTATTTAGCCTGTCAAAGGTAACAAAAATTATTATTTAACTTTTTTAAGTAAATCTCGAGGAAAAATGAGCATGCAACATCGCACATAGAATTTCTTAACAAAGACTGTGGTATTTCTAAAAAAAGCTTTAAGAAATTGTGTAATAAGTTACAATATATTTTACTAAGTTCAAAATGTAAAATATACAAAAATCTTACAGGATATCTTTCTGTGATTTAATTTTGAATTAAATGCATAGAGAAATAAATTTGGCAATTATTAGACATAGAATTATCCATAAATTAACTAATTTAAGACATGGATAATGTCTTGTCTTAAACAAAAACATATAGAGTAGATTAAGGAAGATTGTCTTAATCTAGGACAAGCTAGATAAACATGTCTTAAAATTAGAATCCTTGTCATGATAAACACCCATATAAATTTGTAGCATTCATAAAGTTGATGAATTTGATTTTTTGTGGTATCTTAAGTTGGAATTAATTTCTAGACATGTAAATCGGTTTGGAACCGTCGATTTTGATTAAGAACTGGTTGTTCACGTTTCAATGGTCCTTGGAGCCATAACTGAAATCGGATAGTTAGTTCAGGTTAATACAATGTCGGTTCCAAACCTGCAGTTCTGGTTCCATTTTTTATTCAACGGTTCAATTTGATTTTCTAATAAAAGTAAGTTGAACTGCCAATACATAACCGAACATGGTAGGTTTTTAGGTTCTGGTTCCAATTCCAATTCCAGATTCTGTAGTTCTAGTTCCAGTTCCAGTTCACCAGTTCTAGCTCATTTTTTTACCTCTATAGAACTCTAGTATTTGTTTCTATTGAATTTGTGAAAACTAAACCTTGCTAACCAAGTAAATAAGTCTATAAATAAACATATTAGGGTTAGAAAGCGAAAAGCATGTTATTATTGCTTCTTTATTGTGACGCCCCAAATCCCCCAAAGTTCATTTTTAATAATGATGAAAACGCACTATATTTTTTTTTTCTTTTTAAACATAAGTCATACAATGTAAATCAGAGTATTTGATGCACAATGTCTTTCGTAAATGCGGAAGCTGGAAAACATTTGAATTGATAAGTAAATGAAAACCATTATAATCTAAACATGTAGAAACAAGAAACGGGTTACACGCCATTGCCAAGTTTTCATAAAAGACTAAGTATACATGCATGTAAAT
>CANYCX011162669.1:0-12458 GCA_948193385.1 Breynia disticha f. nivosa
GCATGATATATGAATAATCATATAATACATTCATGCATGTTCATGCCATGCTATATCACAAAATGTGGAACTCAGCCATAACAATATCAACCAATTCATAGCATAGCCACACAAAGCATCAATATATATGTTTAAGCCATACCTTACATCCAATGATGTTCAACAAATAACATTACCAACAACATAATTCTCATGGATTTCTCAATCATCAAGTATAGCAATGAACATAAACATATAATCAAACAATTCCAACCAAAACGCATGCTAACAATTTAACATATTAAATCTTACAACAACCAACACAACATGTCTAATAATAATCATTTATATTTAATTTCAGATCAAACAAATTTAGGAAATGGTTGCATTCATGTTGCTTACCTTTCAAGAAACGTCTAATGGTTCGGTCGGGAACCTCCCTCACCGTGATTTTCGTTTCCTATCATACAAAATTTTAATTCCTCATTAACATCATTCATTTAATTACACAACATACAAGATATTGTCTAAAATATGCTTTATGTTATTAGTTTCATTTTTCCTTTACCCTCTCATTTCTCACCAACTCAATCTACCTATTCTTCCATCTCTTTCACCATACACTACCCACTTAACTTAACACTAAAAATACTTCCAATATACCTCAAAAACACTTACCAAAGTGATAAAATACCGTAATAACTCCGATCACGTAAAATTTAACTCGTCACTATTCACACGTCCCTATTCCTCTGCAAATTTCAATACCTAAATCATGTTTTTAACATCAAACTCACAGAGAAATGGATAGTAAACGATTAGAGCTTTTCAACGAGTCCTTATTTACTCAAACGGAGCTCAATCGAAAGAGTTATGGCCATTTGAAATTCGGGTTCCAAAGAAAAACAGAAATTATGAAGAGGATGGAAGATCTTACCTTGATTCAAGTAAAAATGGAAATTTGGAACCCTCTTGCTTCATATTTTTGTTGACAAAAATTGGAAATGGAATGGAGGTTTGATGAAGAATGGTAAGGAGGAAGATGAAAATGATGGAGTGGAGATGAAATTGGGTAGTGGAGAGAAGAAAAGAATGAAAAATAATGATAAGTGGGAGGAGGATGGTGGATGGTGTCGGGAAAATGGAGGAATAAGGTGGAAAGTTTTGATTTTAAGTTGGCTTGGGTCCACTTTGCTTTGTAATTTATTTTAACTCGACCCACATTAAATTTCGAATTTCGTAATTTTCGAAATTCATAGTGTTTCTAAATTTCTCTTAATTTCTCTTATCATAAATTTAATTTATTCCTCCCAATTATTTATTTAAAAAAATCGCGAAAAATTTTCCTGTATTTTCTTCGTATTTTATTTTAATATTTAATTTAAATACGACATTTTTGGAAATTTTGGGGAGTTACAATAAGAGCACTTACCTTGAAGTACGTGCAAAGTCGGCGATACCGACACCGCCTTAAAATCAATCCACTCGTTGTACAGATCTTCCTGTACAAAATTAATCATATATATGTTGTTAAATACTCATATCCTTACTGATTCTATACTTAGAATCATCAAACACAACTTTAAACTCCATTTCTTCACTTTCCAATAGCTTTCCACAAAAACCAATATTACTTAAATCCATCCAAATCATGTTTTACATGATCTATACCATTCTTTTGATATTAACTAATCCTTAAGTTTAGTAATTAACATGCTTACAGCAGCCATTTCAATTCCTAATCATCCAAACATCATTTCATAGCAAACTAATCACCCTAAACTTCCACATATATCATCAAAAGCAAGAGCACACCTTACCTTGATTTTCTTTTCCACTGATTTTGAGCAAGAATTGATGTTTCGTCTTGCTTAAATACTTCCTTCAACTAACCTAGAGTTTTTCTTCGAAGGTTACTCAGTGTGTGTTCTATTTTTGAATGAAGTTCAATAAAACAGTCTCATTTTTAAACCCAGATGAGTTGACACGCCCTGAGGCACGTCCTGTGCTCAAGTCGTGTTGACTATTTTTTTTCTTATTTTACTAATTTTTTAAAATTCTGGAAAATCTTGGAAAACAACATTAGCATGAGGGCGTGCTGACTTGGCATGAGGTCATGCTCAAGTTCTGTTCTGCAGAATTTTTGGATTTTCATTCGATTAATTTCTGTTTTGATATATTTTTCATATATCTCATTCCTAACAAATTCCAGGATGTTGCATAATATGTGCATATACAATTGTCTTCAACTTTTGTTTTTTTATCTAACTGATTAAATTTATACTTTTTGTGGACATTATGCAGGATATTGAATATGCATTCCCAATGAAAGCACTTTTTTAGACATATTATGCAGGATGCGAGGTTGAACATAATTGATATAAATTAGACATAATTGATCTAATTTGAACATTTCTTAAAAGAACATGTCCATAAATGAACTTTTTAAGACAAATAAACATTATCGATCATTTTATTAACAATTTTTAAACTAATACAGATTAAATTAAACGATTTTTAATAAATGGGATAAAAAAACTAAATGAATAAAAATAAAAAAATAACATCAATTATTTCAAACTCGTGATTTTTTTGAACTTAATTGAACAAATTAAGTTAAAAGATGAATAAAATAAAAGAAAAGAGAAAAATAGATAGAATAATAAGAAGATAAAATCTGTAGGATTAAAAAAAATAAAGAGAAAACGTAAAAGAAATAAAAAAGAGTTAAAAGAGAGATTGAAGGAGAAAAAAGAGGAAAAAGATATTAAAGGAGAAAAAAGAGGAACTATGATCTTTTATTTTTTTCCCTTTTTATCCTTATTGAAAAAATAGGCATTAAATCAATCTTATTAAAAAATCTGGGTATTTTTTAAACAAGTTTAACATGACTGTATTTTTGCAAAAATTAAACTATAATGTTATAAAAGTGTTACAAACCCAATTGTAAATAGATATGTTGGTAGGAATAAAGTAGGGAAAAGGACAGATATGCGACCATAAAGTTTCAGTTTTCCTTTTTAAGCATTTCATTTAAAACAATTTCCTTAATTAACATCTTTTATAACTTATGACTACAATATCGCCTTATATAATAATTAATAAACATTCTTTTAAAATTAAAATTCTCATTCAATTATGATAACCTAAATTATTTTGTCGACTAGTCACCAATGTTTCCACATCATCATCACCTAATTCTCAACGTTTCCTCATTATCATCGTCTAATTCTTTTAAGATGCAGAGTTTTTCAACTTTTTAAAGATTTGTCAAGTTCTTCCACTCCTAGATCATTTTTTTGCTTTTGTCAATGACATCTCTCATAAGAGTTGGACAAAAGGACAATCATACATATTTTTTTCTCCTAGAAGTCAAAAGATAAAGAGTTTCTTCTCATTTATTTAACAAGAAGTTGTAGATTTTTTCTGAGTAGATTTCTTCCATTGAGGAATGAAAGTTTCAGCGTAAGAATTGTGATCATTAATATTATTGTCAATTTACAATCTGTTTTGTTACAATTATTTTTTATCTGATATGTTTTTTACTAATATTCAATCTCATGTCAATACCGTGATTATTGATATTGTTGCCAATTTACAATCTGTTTGTATATTTTTTACAAGACTATACTTTAAAAAAATATTGTGACTGTAAATTGAAAAAGATACTGTTAGTGGATAAGTTGTGGATAATCTATAGATAATGGTTGTATATGATGGCGGCTAGGGTTTTCAATGTTATATTAAATTATATGTGTGGATGCTTTGTGAATGTGTTGTGGACATTTATAAAAAATTAATGTCCACAACATATCCACAACACATCCAAAAATTGATTAATGTGTGGATGCTTTGTGGATATGTTGTGGACACTCATAAAAAAAATCAATGTCCACAATATATCTACAACGCATCCACGAATTGATTAATGTGTGGATGTTTTGTGGATATATTGTAGATTGCTTGAATATGTGACATATGGTGGTATAGGTTTCAAAAAATGTTATTTATGAAAAAGTCAAACTAGAGGGTGAGATGTGGTGACCATATCCCAATAAAGTATGCTAGTTACGATATTCAAAGGCCCTATTTCCCTTTTTACCATACCAGTTAAACATATCCCTTTAATGGTATTTTTTTTGAAACTTTTGCCATCTTTGACAGACATATATATTAGATGAAAACCATTCATTTTTACATGTATCTCTCATCTTCCCTCTCTCTTATTTTTTTTACCGATTTCTTTTTGCAAATTTCTCTCTCAAACCTCCTTCTCCATCTCAATGTGATATTATTTTTATGATCAATGCAGTGAATGTTGCATTTACTGTATTCTTGTTGAACTCTAAAATCAAATTTTAAATGAAGTTGTAGAATCCTTGTTCATTTGGGCATGTTGGAAGCTCAAAGAGAGGAAGTCCTGGTGACTAATTACTATTAAAGCAATGACGACAACCTTTCTAAGATTGTTTAGAACTTTCATGGTTTTCCAGGACAATGAATTCCACGATATATAAGCATGACCCTTTTGTTTTTTTCTTTCTACATCATGATGATAAAATGGTTTGTTTTTTTTTGGTTGTTTGTCATTGTAAAGGGAAGGAGTTTGGTATTTGAATAACAAAATTCATCAAATTCGTATATTTTGCCAGAAATTTTACTGTGAAGGAACTTATTTGAAGTATTGTTGTTGCTTTTGCAACCTTGTTTACCTTAATATAATGTCCAGAATCCTGCTTTGATAATGAGATGATGCAACAATGATCAAGCTGCATACAATCTTACTGGTGAATATAGTGGTTGAGTATAGTTGATTTGTGTTGTTTTGGCCATATTTTATTTTGTACATCATGATATTTGACATTGAGGGCTTGTAGCCTGTTTAGATCCCTATGAATTAGTTTGATTTGCTGAAGAAAGTTACATGGTTTGGCATTATAATTGGACAGATGTCTCTATTACTGATATATTGCAAACTGTAATATAAAGATGTTACAACGTTGGATTTCATTGTGTCAACATTGAAATTTTTATTGTCAATTTTATGTCAACTTGTTGTCATCTTTATCTGTTTACTCAATTTTGACGGCAGTGCGTGTCACTGATTTTAAAATTAGGGTTTTACTGTTTGTTTTTTTTTTATTTTTTGTCAACTTTGTTTGTCTACTACAAGTTGACAATAAGTTGACTGGAAATTGACAACAAAAAAATTAAAAAATATTGATGAAAAGTATCGATCCTTGCACCTCTAACATACTGTCTGAACTTGCAGCTTTTTTATTGTTAATGAATGTGTTTTGATGATATTTTTTGATTTGAGAATGAAGGTGTTTTGAGAGGTTTTTATGTTTTTGAAATTGGAATGTTTTTTAATTGAAAAGATTTTATGGAGAAAATCTTGACAGATGTGATCTATATATGATGTGGCAGTATAAGAAATAGAATTATTACAGATGACATTGTTAGGATTTGTTTTCTAAGAGGATATATATGGAAAGATGGTATTTTAAAAATGGTATATGTGTAATTTGACTTGTTGGTAGTTAGTTTTAGAGAAAACTGTTAAGAGCGGTGTAGTTGATGGTTTTTATTTTTTAAAACTCACTTGCAACTAAATTAACCTATAATCAACCAATTCTAAGGAAAACCTAAATATAAATATCATTAAATAAAATTTTGTGCAAATTACATTAATATTACCTTTACCTTAAGTTCTTACAAAAAATCTAGCTCACAAAACAAATTTATAGTCAGCACATCTTAAATAATTAAATACAGCTCAAGGCAAATAATGACAACTGACAATTCCTTACTTCTTTCTTCCTTCTGCTCAAAACAACAAACAAAACCCTATCAAACTTAAATAAAAAAAACCCTACCAAACTTTCTTCCTTCAGTTCAAAATTAAAAATAAAATGAAAACCTCTATGTCAACAATAACAAACTCTATCAAAACTAACATTAAACCAGTGTTATAAAAACCGGACCGAACCGGTCACTAATCCAGTCCTGGTTCACCATTCAAATCGGTCTGCAAGCGAATCGGCATTAAATTGGTAAAACCGGTGAACCGGTTGGTTAACCGGTGAACCGAACCGATTTTTAAATATTAAAAAAATTAAATAATTTATAAATTATAAAATTTTCTATATTTATATATACTTATTTATTTATTTATATTATTTTTAAATTACCGGTTCGGCTAGTAAACCACCGGTTCGACCAATGAACCAACCACCCAGTCCCTTTTTCGGTTCGATCTCCGGTCCGGTTTTGATAACACTGCATTAAACACACCTAAAAACACACAAAAATAGCCCCCATAAAAAACACAGATTTCATTCAACGATTGACAACCTCTTCGATATATGATTTTTTATACAACAAAAAGATCTTCATACAACAAAATTGATTCATCGATTGTCCAGCTTGAAAGACCATGTATACTCCAAACAAAAAAAATAATAGAAATTAGAGATTCATATCTACATTCAAGAAGAAAAAACAAAAAAGCAAACGCAAGAAAGTCTTATCACTAAAGTACAACAAGCATATCAAAAAAAGGGCAACAATGTACACATTCAAGCAGCTTCAAAAAGATCAAAATTCTGACAAAAAATTATATAAACATACCATTACATTTTATATATCAAAAATCATTTTAATATAGAAAAAACTCTGCCAGAAATCAACATTTATAAATTATATACAGAAAGTTTTTGTTTCAAAAACTCTATTGTTTATTGTGTAATAAACTTTAAAAACAAAAAAATTGATCATTATTATAAAATAAGTTCATTAACATACTTCTGTTCTTGTAATTAAACAAAAAATATACTTTACAAAAAATGTAATTTATGTTAAATTTAAAACATGAAAAGTAAAATGAAAAATTGATTGTTAGTATAAAAAAAGTTGATTGAAAAACTTAAATTCTTGCAATTAAACATAAAACATACATTGCAAAAAAATGTAAATTATGTTAAATTTAAAACGTGAAAAGTAAAATAGAAAAAGTTGATCATTAGGACGAAAGAAATTGATTAAAAAACTTTTGTTCTTGCTATTAAACAAAAAAAATACATTTAAAAAATGTAAATTCTGTTAAATTTAAAAACATGAAATGTAAAATAAAAATGTTGATAATTAATATAAAACAAGTTGATTAAAATACTTATGTTCTTACTATTAAATAGAGAACAATCATTGCAAAAAAAAAATGTAATTTATGTTAAATTTAAAAACATGAAAAGTAAAATAGAAAATTGATGATTAGTATAAAAGAAGTTGATTGAAAAACTTCTGTTGTTGCAATAAAACAGAAAACATACAATACAAAAAATATAAACTCTGTTAAATTTGTAAACATAAAAAGTAAAATGAAACTGACAAAGTTGCTACCAGAGATTGACAATCTAAAACCAGCAAACGATAATACGAGTCAATAAATCTTGCTTCCTTGATAGCCTTTGTAGGATCTCAGCAAGCTCTAGAAGGGGGATTGAATAGAGCTTGGATGGAGATGACAAATTTTTGTGGAATAAAAAACAAACAATCAAGAACACAGGATTTAGAGTGGTTCAGTGATAACACCTACTCCACTACCTAAGCTCCCACTTAGGATTTTCTCAACCTCTTCACTATTGTCACTTTTCAAAGCTAAGTGAGAACTTATTATACACTTAAATTTTGGCTCAAGCAACCTTACAAAGTGATTTGACTTTTGGCTCAAATCCCACCACACTATTTGATTTGACTTGCGGCTCAAATCCTACCTCACAATTTTGATTTGACTTTCGGCTCAAATTTCACCTCACTATCACTCACAATGAATGAGAAATAAGCACTAACAAATGAGTACAAGATGTGCAACTAGTTTGAATGAAAATAAAGAACTCTAGCCTACTTGCACAATTTGAGAAAACAAGCTTTGATCTTTGAAAGATGAAGTGATTTGATGTTTGAGAACTTTGGAATGCTTGTCTTCTGTGTTTCTGAAGTTGGAGTGACTTTATATAGTTTCTCTTGAAAATCTAGTCGTTAGGCACACTTGGGCAACTTTTGGAACCAACTTGAAGAAATGATTTTTGCCACTGTCAGCTCTGTTAGTTGACTGGTTTAATTCTTACTCGAGTAAACAGACTTCTCTAGTCGACTGGTTTAATTCTTACTTGAGTAGGCAAACTGCTCTAGTCGACTGGTTTGCCCTGCAAATCACTTTTAGTCGACTAATAAAGTTATTAGTAGACTTACCTGCACCTCAAGTTGAATTTTGAATTCTTCCAAAAGTGGTCCTTGATTCTTGACGTCACTTTGAAGATTTTCTGTCTGTTTTTTTCTCTTGGGGTCAGTACTAGTCAACTGGTTTTCAAACTAGTCGACTGGTTTGGCCTGTGGTCCCCTTATAGCCGTTGCACTTCTTATTTTAATCTGCACAGTTGTATTAGTCAACTGACACTTTAGCCATTCGACTGGTTTTCCCTGCATACAACTGTTACTCAAGTAGAATTAATTTTATCAAGTAAAATGTTGATCTTCAGGTTTTGTTCAATTAAGCTCAAAGGTCCAATTTGACTTTTCCAACAATCTTTTATAAACATTCCTTTGATTTTAAACACTTTGTCAATCCTAAGATTAATCTTTATCAACTTCATTATTTCAAACATTATCAAAACACAATGAGGATCTTAATGTTGACCACCATTAGTCTAAAACTACACCTAAATTAGGGACAGAGTCTAGAAAGTTTAGGTAAGAATGGAAGAGTTGGCACAACAATAAGTGGCTCATCTCATCAAGGAAATTGTCAACCCTAAACTAAGATTCATAAAACCTTTAGTTCTCAGGAAAATAGAACAATGGGAAGTGGTCCAAGATAGGGGGATGGTGGGAGAAGTACACGCACCTAGAAAGAAGGAAGTACAGAAAACAGTTGGCTATAAGGTTCACTAATAAAGCCATGAGTTAGAATTGCAATTAGCAAGGCATAAGGAAAGATTCCTTTCATAACAACAAATGTTACTTGATGAGAAGACTAAAACGCATGCTATTATAGATAAGTTCCTAGTTAGAAATACAATCAAAAGACATCTAAACAAGTATAGAAGAAGAGCTACTAATGATGCAGAGTCAATAAGTAGCAACAACACTAAAAAACACAAATCAAACATGTACTTAATAGTTTTAAGGTTAGGTACATACCTGTGTATTATGTTGGTATGGTGTCCCTTGTACTACCCTCTGATTTCAAAATAAATGATGTTGAGGATTATGAAAGTCCCTTAGCAGCAACAACCAATCTAACCCAAGGAGAAGAGGTTGGGGTCAACCATGCATTGTGGAAGGTTAGGGAATGCATGAAATGGAACAACCCTTGGCTTTTGGTCAACTATTGAAGGCGAACAACACCAAGCCCCTAGACATAAATGCCCACATTAATAGAAAGCCCTTAGATAGAATCCTAGTGGATAATGGTTCAATAATAAATATGATCCCTTTAAAGAGATTACTAAATTTATGGAAGAAGGGGGAAGGCATCATCCCTATGAACCTTGTGGTTAAAATTGTCATAGACGATGTAACCAAGACTCTTAGTGTGATTCCCCCTGCAGATTAGTGTGGGTAATACAATATGTACCTCTTCTTTCTTTGTGATCAATTCAACTGTAAGTTATAATCTCCTGATTGAGAGAGATTAGATCCATACAAATTTGTGTGTACCATCTACACTTAATCAGTTCTTACAATTTTGAAATGATGGACAGGTTGAAATGGTTAAGCCAGACACTAACCTATTCAAAGATAGGTAAATTTAGTTGATGTATGTTTTTATTATGGGGATACTTAACCTCTAACCTTTCAGGGATCAAATAAAAATAGGAAGCCTACAATCTTGATGTTTGCCAAATATATAGTCATGGAAATATCAAGATCTAAAAAACAAAGCAGTCCCAAGGATGAACCACTTTGTTCTTCCATTGACCAACGTCAATGAATAAAACCAACAATAAAGAAGGAGGATTAAGAGCAGATGCATTCACTAGTCTCGAGACAGAAGAGAAGCAAACCAAGGGACAATGTAGTTCTAGAGTCTTTGAAGTAGAGATAGTTTGTAGGGGAGATGGAATAGAGGATGATGACAAAATCCAACTGAAAGACCTGAAGGTTGCCCTTACAAAGATGAAAGATACCAGACTGCAAGTTAAAGTTCCTATGGAAGAAATAAATTTAGGAACTAAAACAAAGCCAAAGATCACTTACATTAGTGGTCTATTGCATAATAACTTGCATGCACAGATTGTGGCATTACTAAATGAATTTAGAGATTGTTTTGTAGAGGATTATAAGCATACCGAGTTTAGTTGAACATTGTTTAACTATTAAAGTCAACTTTTTCCGTTTCCAATAACCATAAAGGAGAATGTCCAAAGAGGTGGACATGAAGGTGAAAGAGGAAGTAGGAAGGCTTTTATCGGTAAGCTTCAGCAGATCTGCAAAGTATACCGATTGGTTGGCAAACATTGTCTCTGCAATAAAAAATGGAAATATTAGAGTATTTATAGACTTTAGGGATTTAATTGCTGCCACTCCAAAAGATGCGTGTGTAATGCAGTGAGTGTTATATTGATCAACACTACTGTAAATCATGAAACACTAACCTTTTCAGATTGTTTTGCTGGTTACAATCAGATTTGAATTTCTAAGAATGACATTCACAAAAGTGCTTTCAGGTGCCCAAGAGTTATTGGAATATTTGAATAGGTCATGATGTCATTCTGCTTGAAAAAATGCAGTGGCCCCTATCAAAGAGCAATGAATATGATTTTTTATGATTTTATGGGAAAAATGTTTGAAGTATATATTCATAATGAAGTTGTAAAATCAAAAAAGGAAGAAGATCACATTGATCATCTAAGGGAGGGATTTTAGAGATTAAGGAACCATAGGCTCAAATTAAATCCTCTCAAATCACCAAGTAGCTAGAAATAATTACATAGGTTCTTGGGATGGGTATTTTATTTGAGAAGATTTATTTCTAATCTTGCTAAAAACACAAAATTTTAAAACTAAAGAAGAAAGATGAGTTCCTATAGAAGCCATGCGATCAAGAAGCTTTTGAGCATCTTAAAGAATACTTAACAGAACCTTTAGTACTCATGCCACAAAGGAAGGATCACCTATTAAAGTTGTATTTTTCTATAGCTGAATAGTCCATCGGGCGTGTTTTAGCTCAAAACAACGAGAAAGGTGATGAGCGGTCAATTTACTGTGACATTCACATCCTAAATCCCCATAATTTGTAAATAATTAATGAAAGAAATTTAAAATAAAAATAATGTACAATAAGAAATGTGAAAAGTAGGATAAGTACCGTAGCAAACAGAAAAGAAATTAGGCAGAAAAGTACAGGAAAATGTTAAGTTTCAGTGTGCAGCACGAGCGGCTTGCTGAGAACACGGGATTGTGCTCACTGGAAAATGAATAGCACGACAGTTTTAAGGAAGAGCACGACCAAGTTTTCTGAAAGGTAGAACAAGGGTAATTTTGAATAGCATGATGTGCGTACTGGTAGCACGAGTCGTGCTGGACAGAGAGTGGGTCATGTTGAGGTGCTAAGCATGCAAGAAAATGGAAAATTGAAACATCAGCTGACACGTGGCCATCAACACGGGGCGCGCTGATGTTGGCACGACCGTGCCTCTGAACAAAATAGGTTGTAACCACAACAGAATTTTCATTTGTCATAAAATAGAAAGAAATCGAGAAAGAGCTGGTGAGGGAGAAAGAGAGAGTGGCTGAGAGAGATTGAGAGAGGAAGAAGAGTATTTAGATGGAATTGATCATAAATTTTACAAATCAAACTCTAAGAGTAAGCCGGATATCGATTCCTAAGTCAATACTGGAAAACCGCAAAGGTAATCTTTTGTAAATCTTAACTTAAGTATGAATTTATAAAGAATTAAAGTTAGAAATGGTTAGGATTAAGTTAGAGCATGCATATGATTGAGTTTTAGAATTGATTGTGATACGAATTCGTGTAAATGTTTTGTTAAGACAACAAGTTAGATCGAGATGAAGTTTAAGCTCATACCAGTCTGAGTATCTCAGTTAGAAATGAGTATATCTACTCACTATCTAGTTAAATTAAAATAAATGGCTATATATAATACGAATGATAATGCATATATGAGTGCTTATTTCTAATCATGAATGTGTATGAATGCGTACTAAATGAAAATACGAAATGATATGCATTTGAATATGTTTAATATGGAAATGAAATGGAAACGATAAGATATGTGCGTGCTAAAATGAAAATGATATGTGCGTAATGTGAAATGTATATGGAATCGTATTTACGATTCAAAAGGAAAATAGGTACGCAAAATGAAAAAGTATGTGAAAAGGGTACGTGAACGTGTTTATGGTTTTCAATATGATATGTTATATGCAATATGTGATGTGAGATATGTGATATG
>CANYCX011162956.1:0-12374 GCA_948193385.1 Breynia disticha f. nivosa
AAGTTCTTGCAGAGAAAAATAGCAGGGCATAGCTGAGGAGAAGGGGAGGTGATCAAGTGAATTGATTTGGTGGATTTCTTTTGAAATTTTCATACCAAAGCTTAAGGTAAGATGGAAGTTAGTTATGATGGTTTACTTTAAGTTAATCTTAAGTTGATGAGGATTCTTTGGCTGAGTTTTATGATTAGTTGAGGATAAATACTTTGCTGGAATTGTTGGATTATAAACTGAAATTAATGGTTTATGTATGAGGAAAGTGTTAGAATGATTTTGGAGGAAGAAAAGATGATGGAAGAGAGAAAGAACTTAGATTTTGCTAAGGTTGACATATAGTTGATGATGGAAGTAAATGATACTGAAATTATGTATTAATGAATGGTAAATATGTAAAAGATATTAGAGAAATAATTTTCATAATGTAATCTTGTTTAGGATAAATTTTGATATGGTTTAAGCTTAAGGGAAATTTAAGGAAAAGTTGATAAATGGTTGATTTTGAATTGACAATGTTGGTATTGAAGCTTGAATGAGTGTTTAATAATTCCTTATATGTTATGAATGACATATAGGAGGATCTTGACAATTTACATATTGATTTGTACTTTGTTTTAGGCTATTCTATTAAATTAGAAATGCCTATAATGAATTATTCAGATGTTAGATAAAGTTAGTGAATATAAGAATGGTGTGTTTGATTGATGAATGGATTGAGAAAGTGCATGTCTTAAGTGACATATAGTTGATTGATACTTTGTTTAATTGGTTTGATTATAAGCTTAGAAATCTTATTATATATGATACCTATTTTGATATACGATGTTCTTTGGAACATTAATACAAATGGTATATGTGATTGTTTGGCAAGTTGTTAAACTTGCATTGTTGTTCATTCTTATGAACTTAATTGATTGAATTTAGTATGCTCTGATTTCTATATTGATGTTTGGTTGATATATGTTTGATTTACTTGCTCCAGAGTTATTATTTGATATTTATACGTGACTGAGGTTACGATATTGTGTTATTTGATTGTTGATTGAGCATGTTGAGCATACATGAGTTTTGATACGATATATGAGTGTATTGATCATTCATTGTGTTGCATTATTGTGTGACACTTAGACGTGAGATACAGGCAGGGCCTGATTATTCTGGGCGAGAGCTCGATGCCGGTCTGGGACCGATGATTTTGGGAGAGATCTTGATGCCATACTGGGTACGATGCCGATCTGCAGCCGAGGGAAAAATTAACTGAAAGGAAAAGAAAAGAAAAAGAAAAAGAAAAGAGAAGAAAGACCCCAGGGCAGACATTTGCATGTGATTGCATCGCATTCATATGTATTTGAGTCCCATTCATATTTTGCATTTATGATTACTGCTGATTGAGTTATGAATGCTTTATTGATGAATTGAGATTGGTTTGATATGAATTAGATGTTACTCTGACGTTTGATTACTTTATACGAGTTATAAAGTGATAGAGTTGTCATAAAGCTCATTCGATATATTATCGATTCTGAGAATGTATTCGTGATGGAATTGATATGATTGATGTGCGAATGATTATGTAAATTGATTGAGTTGTTTAATTAGGTTAGAGAAGCATCGTCTTTCGAGATGGGATGTTTATTGTCCCTGTGCACATTTAAAATTTACGATTCAATTATAGCGTATGAACCTTACTGAGTATTGAAAAACATACTCACCTTTGTTTATGTGTCTAAATGTTGCGCAGGACGCAGATAGCTGCTACTGGACCAAAGTTGCAGTGATCAGATCTTTTGTTAGAGCTTTCGATTGTCTGAGGTCGAGTTCCACTGTTCTGTTTTTGCGTGCTTCTAGTTTTGACTTTGTACATATTTGTACATATCTTGTATATGATACTATTTTGAGTTTGAAAATGTTTCAAACTTCTTTTGTTGTTTCCACTGTAAAACCTTTTATGTTACGACTGCTTTGGGCCCGAGAATGTCATAAAATGTTGTTTCCTTTTCTCTCTCCTCTCATTTTCTCGTATTTCACTCTGATTTTAGTATGATATCTTATTATTATATAAAGATTATTGAATATCAGGAAAACAAGTATTTAAAAATGAGTTTCACACTAATACTCACGACATTTGGACAAGGTCATCTCTTCCCATCCATTGAACTCTATAACCACTTAACCTCTCACAACCTCAAAGCTAATCTCCTCATTTTTCCTCTTTCTCCTCCTCACTTCCTAAATCGTTCTCCTTTCACCCTCTCATCCACCTCATCCACATCCTTGCCCCACCCCTATTCCCATCAACCCAATTTCCCAAACCCTGATCCACCACTCCCTCCATGCACACCATTCTAACTGCAAGTAAACACTACCTATTGTTACCATAGTTAATTCCCTCTTTATCATTAGCTGAACTCAACAAATTTTCCTTGAGATTAATGTTCTTACTATTGGGTTCTCCACTTCTGGCACATGGAATGTTAATGTTAAAGTTGATATTAATCTTATAGAAGTTAAAATTCTCTCTTATTTACCTAAGAGATCGGTATAAGTTGTTTCTGTGAACTCCAAAAACATCTTTTAATTACTTTAAAACAAACATATCTTTTTCTTTTTAAAATATAAATAGAACAACCGAGGGAAAAATGTAAAAACCTCATTCCATATAAAATTAGCACATGAATTATCCATGTTTAACAAAACTAATTATTTAGAAACACATAGCATTATAGTTTACAAAATAGTGGCAATGTACTTTACACTATGTCAAAAGTGTAAATTACTCGTCGCTTCTGGTTGAAATCATGCTACCAAGGACTCTAAGAGCCGCTGATCTACTCGTCGCTTCTGCACTTCTAGCATCGCTAAAGATCTGCTACAAAAGTACCTTGCTAATGCTCTGCATTCATCACAACCAATAACTTATATGACTATTAAACTCAATAAACACACTTACAACACACTTACCTAGTTATGTAGTGTATAATTACTCGGTCTTTTTAAGAGCTTAAGTATGTGATGGAGAAGTAATTATCCCTTGTTCGAATTAGTTCCATGTACTTGACAAAGTGTTCATAATTTTAAAAGGTAACATGGAGCGTGTTGGGGAGCACGACGGTCGTGTTGTATTACGGAAGATACAGTGCACTGGCACAGGTCCATATGAATCAGCATGGGGGTCATGCTGGCAATTTGGAAGATACAGTGTCTCAGCACAGTCCCATGCAGAAGATAGAGTAGTCTGGTATGATGTCATGTTAGTCACCATGCTGGTTGCGCGAGGTCACTGGAACTTCATCTTACCATTCATCCTACGTTTCTTCTAAAGGATTTCACACTTTAATCACACATACAATAATATATAGTCAACAACTTGTAACTACCGCGAAAATTCCATCACATAGTATCCATAAAAACATCACCAACATCACACATAACACATAATTCATAATCAAAGGAAATCCATTATCCATAACCTCATATATACACAATGCAAGAACGCCAAACAATGGTTTCATGCATGCTAATGCGCAGACACGTTAATGCACGCTTTCGATCAATCCATTTTCTTTCCAAACAATCGGAGAGCTCTCGCTCTCATTTTTTGGCCAATCCCTTTTTTATTTTTCATGCGACTGGATATCTCTCCTTCTTATTATTGGGCCAAACCCTCGTTTTTTCTATTTCATGGGCCAATCCCCCTTTTTCTTTTAACACGACCAGAGAGCTCCTGCCCTCATTTTTGGGCTAATTCCCTTTTTTCTTTCCATAAAACTACAGAGCTCTCGCTCTCATTTTTCGCTCTCATTTTTCATTCCTCTGTTCACATAAACCCTACTTAAAATTCCTCACCACACTTCTCCTCTCTTAACTCCACAAGCTCAAATTACTAAATTCCAACAAAACCCACTCAAAATCCCATCCTATTCATTCTTTCCACATCATTTTCCATCAAACTCACAATTTTTCACCATTTTCACTACTTTCCTTACCGTCATCGTAAATACTACCCTCTAAAATTCAAATCATACCTATTTCAACATTTTATTCAAATTTTTATCTTAAATTATCATGTTTAAACTCAAAATCTCAAACCTCACCACACCATAGAGGGTTTAGAAGGCTACCTTAGCTTCCTTGGCTTTAAATCCATCAAATCCTCTCTTTTTTACTAGAAATTGTGTGGCTATAGTGGATTAAGGTTTTGGGCATCTGGTGAAGGGTATGGCAGCTCCAAGACTCAAGAATACATCTTGGGGTTCTACTTTACAGTTTTTGACTATTTCTTTAAAACACGACCATTTAAATGAGTGTGTCGAGTTTTGTGAACAGTGTTTTATTGCACAGTTGTGGGCACATCGCATTCCCTACATCGTGCTATTTGTTTAGTTCCAATGGCTTATGCACGGCCAGTGCTCTAACCCTTGATCAGTCCGTGCTGGCTTAATTCTACTTCATTTTTCTCTCGTTTTGACCTGACGAGATTCAATTAATTCCAAATTATATTTCCCCTTAAATTCTTTATTTTTGGGGTGTTACAGTTCTCCCCTCCTTAAAAAACTTTTTCCCCAAAATCACACATATCTAATGGTCAACATAACTCTTCATAACAAATTGTATTGACAGACAAGTTACATACCTTGAGTTCTCTTACACTTTCAGAAAGACTTGCGGGTACTGTTCTTGTATGTCACTCCTAACCTCCCATGTGGACTCTTTAAAGAATGGAAACTCCATTTCACCTACATTTTTGGAATCTCCTGACTTTGCAACCATCGTACTTTCCGATCAAATATCCTTATCGGCTCCTCCTAGTATCTGAGATCCTCTACTACCTTAACCTCGGGTTCATAAATCAAATGGCTTGGGTCAGACTGATACCTAATCAACATGTAAATATGAAATACATTATGGAGTCGATCGAACTCATCTAGTAACCTCAACTAGTATGCTAGTGGTCTCACTAGCTCTATTATCTTATAAGTTCCCATATACAGAGGACATAACTTCCCTCTTTGACCGAATTGAATCATTCCTTGCCACAACAATACTCAAAGAAAAGCCTTTTCTCCCACTTTATACACCACCTCTCAATGTTATATGTCAAATTAGCTCTTTTGACAATCTTGATCGGCCTACATACATCTCTTAACCGTATTAAGCTTCTCTAAGGTCTGTTGCACCAGTTTAAGTCCCTCAATTTGTTTTAATCCCTCAAAATCCCAATAAATCAAGCTACGACACTATATTACATATAAGGCCTTATAAGGCACCATCCTAATACTAGAGTGGAAACTATTATTGTATGTGAACTCAATCAAAGGTAGGTGATCATCCTAATTTCCTCGAAACTCTAAGACACATGATCTCATCATGTCCTCAACCTTCTAAATAGTCCTTTTGGATTTTCCTTCAATTAGAGAATGAAAACCAGTACTAAACCATAATCTCGTAGCTCTGGCATCCTGTAAGCATCTCTAAAATCGTGAGGTAAATTGCAGGTTTTGGAGCTTCACTATCTCGACTGCGTATAACCTAGTAAGTTTATCTAAAGTGTCATCTTATCAAACTGCTAAAAAATGTGAGAATTTGGTCAACCTATCCACTACTACCCATATTAAATCATGGTTCCAAAATGTCTTTGGTATCCCTATAATAAATTCCATCCTGATCTTCCCCCATCTCCAGTTAGGAATCTCTAAAGATTTTAACTTCACTAAAGGGGCTTGAAGTTCATCCATAATTTATTGTCAAGACAGACATTGAGTTACAAACTCCATGAACTCTCTCTTCATATTCACCCACCAATACATATCTCATAAGTTTGGATACATCTTAGTACTCTTAGGATGTACCAAATAGGAAGATGAGTGTCCATATACCATTATAGTCTTTTTTTATCACAATGATGTTGGGAATGAAAAGTTTTCCTTCATAGTATAATAACCCCTCCTAATCAAGTCAGTGTGTCATTTTCTCCTTCCATTTCTCTACTTTCTTCTTTATTTTCATCAAATGCTCATCCTCTTTCTGCCTTTTCGCTATCAAATTCCTCATATGTGGCCTTACTTGTATATTTTCCAACATCCGTCCCTTCACAATATCCAACTGCACTTAGAGTTCCTGCAGTGCAAACAAAGACTCAACCCTATATGTCATAGAATTCTCACTCTCTTGCCCCTTTTGACTAAAATCATTAGCAACCACATTCCCCTTTTCCAGAGTGATAATATATGGAACAATTCTAATTCTTCAATAACTCTATCAATCTCTGTTGCCTCAAATTCAAATCTTGTTAGGTGGTGACATACTTCAAGCTTTTGTGATTGGTAAAGACTTGGAAGGTCTTGTTGTACAAGTAATGCCCCCACGCTGTCAAAGCATGGATAATAGCTGTCAACTTTAAGTCGTGGATTGGTTAATTCACCTCGTACGGTCGCAACTGCCTTGAGTTATAAGCAATCACCCATTTTAGATAAGCACTCCTCCTAACATTGCCTTAGATGCATTGGTATGCACCATGAAACCACTGCCCTCCTACAGTAACACTAACACAGGGGCTTCTACCAACTTCTGTAACATTGTGGATATTTTTCGTCATTAAATGACGATAAATAAGTGTTTAAACATTAATATATAAAGGTATATGAAAGATTGATCGAAGGTTGACAATAAACGATCGAAGAAAATCGGAGAAATCTGGAATTAATGAGTATGCGCAGTGGACAAGGAAGTACGCGCAGTCGTGCCGACCACGTGTAGTCCCATTCCACCACGCGTAGCGTGCTGTTTTCTAGAAAAAAATATAAAGTTACGAACTATCGAGAATGGGAATAACTTTCTTATACCTATTTCCTACCAGAGAAAAAATAAGAGTAGAGGAGGCTGAGGAAAGCAGAATTTCATTAGAGGAAGTGATTTTAAGCTTGCATCTTGCATCCAAAGTTGACAAGGTAAGAAGTAGGATGATATACATATGGTTGATTTAAGATTTAATGTAACGCTCCAAAAATTCGTCCATTTTTAGTCGGAAGAAAGTATGATTAAAGAGGGTTAATTCGTGTTAATTGACGTTAGAAAATGACTAAATTTAGGTGGGATAATGTTTATTATAAATGGCAAGTATGTACGTACATAAGATATAGAGGTCGGGAAGTCGAAAGGTGAAAAACGGGCACTTTATACCTGGGAACAGCTAGGGAACAGCCTGGGAAGCCATTTCCCATGGCTGTTCTAGGCAAAATGGCAGATTAATATGGTGAAACGGCCAAGGAACAGGAAGAGGCCCAAAAACCTTGCCTTTAACACGTAAAGACTTGTAGATTTCACACCGAACAAGCCTAAACAAGTTCTACGGTTGTGGACGAAATTTTGGTGAGGTAAGTTACGATTTTTGGTAAAATTTATGTGTTAAGGAGTTATATTTTTGTGGGTTTTGGTGAGGTTTCTTGTGGGATTAGGAATGTGACTTAGTTTGGTAAAAATGGTAGGGTTTTGGTGATTTTAAGGTTAGGAAATTTAGGGTTTTGTAGGAAATCCAAGATTTGAGCATGGAAATGAGTTGAATAGGGGTTTAATAAGCAAAATATGATTTGATTATGTGTAGGAAGTAGTACTCGGTGCTTAAAATGAGGTTGAGCTAGGGTTTGGTGTGCAGATTTCGAGATAAGTGCATTTTGATTCTCACTTTGAGCGGTTATGGATATGTTATTGTAACTAATAGATTAATTGATGTCCTATAATGAATTGTTGGGATTGTTAGGCATAGGAGAATGATCATGGACGTGTGTATTTGATTGATTGTGTGCTTATTAGGTGTAAGTTACGATTGTAATATTTGCCTTGGTTTGGTCGGAATGCAGTTTGTATGCTTAATATATAAGTGGTTGCCACTTACTTAAATGTGCTTGTGTATGAATGGCAAATCGTTAAAATGTATTATGTTTGCTTGGTTATGTTAAACCAAAATGCGGTTGTGAATGTTGTGTTGTTTGTATGTTTTCATATGTTTTCGAATATGTTAAGTTGATAGAGGCATACTCCTAATTGTTTGGCAATGGTGAATGAATATGTGTTGTTGTTGCATGTCTAAATAAAATGGGATGTGACTTAAAATGGATGTAGAGAGAGTAAATGCATGAAAGCTTGAGTATGTGCTTGGGAATGAATGATTGTAAATTAGTTAAGTGGTATGAATAAGTTGATTGTATTGCTTGGAATTGTGTATGGATGCATAACTCTGGAAGATGGCATGTTTTGTGTTAAGATTAAATGTATAATTGCTAGAAAGGATGGCCTAATGTATATTGAAACTACTTGGCATGGTTTAGTGTTAAAATGCTTTGTATTCTGTTCCTGCAGGTGTAAACGGCCAGGAATGGCCAGTCTGGCCGTTTCCCATGGCTATGTTACCTATGAATGTGTTGACAGGGGCTAGAACGGCTCAGAGAAACGGCTACCATGGACATTCCCCAATCCTGATTGCTGAAAAAGGATTGCTGTGAGAGTTTTGATCTAGTATGGTTGTCTTATTATTTTAAATGCATGAAGTGTCGTAAGCTTTAATGTTAGATGCTATATAAATTGTCTGTTATGATCAAAATGGATAGGAAAAATAATCTTACATGATTATGTATGTGATTGTGTGGAAAATTCTTAAAGGAAAAGAATAAGAGTATAATGAAAATGTGGAAGTTTCCAATGTAGGCTTTGCGTGCTCCGTATGCTTTGGTGATGGGTTGGGATAAGTTGGCTGTATATGCTCTCTGTGATTGTATAATGGTGAATCATGTACATTGTCATACACACAATATGAATGTTCTTTGTGGACTATGTTCTGAACTCTCTTTGATTTACATTTTGGGTTGTTGCCATTAGTTGGCTGTGTGAGTATGTTGACCTATGGGTCATATGGATTGGATTATGGAACATTCATGTGCATGCAAATTTATGGAACTTGAGATGCGGAATGCATGAAGCTGCATTCATTCATTGACATTGAGCATTGCATGAGCATTTGTATGTTCATGCCTTGAGGAAAGATAGAGGGTAATTTGCCCAATTGTGTTGGGACAGTAGAGATTGAGTGAAGTCTCTCTCTAACTGAGCTTGATTTGAGGTAGTAGAGATCGAGTGAAGTCTCTCTCTAACTGTATTTGATTTTAGATAGTAGATATCGAGTGAATTCTCTCTCTGACTGTGTTTGACGCTCCAGAGCATAGTATTTGTGTACGAAAATGCATTAGAATTTCATTCTCATTCACTTGCATACCTTGCATTGATTTGCATTGATACTGAGATGTGATCGTATATGATTTATGTGTGGTTGATCATGACTTGTATTGGATTAAATGGATCGCTAGTATGAGTTTATGAATACATGCATGATGGCACTGCTATGAATTGACTTGTGATCGATAACATGTGTGTTGATATAGTTACGTGAATTGTGATATATTTTGTGTGGTTATGAATTGTTATGAATCATGACCAATGACTTGTGATTGAATGATATGGACTCGTGTATGAGTTCTGAATGGTTTTCACTTTGATTAAGAAATGAATGTTATTATATGAATGAATAGTCTTGTATGGTTGTCGGTTAATTGTATGCATTCTATGATCTAAATGGATTGGTATGATGTGTGATGATTAAGAAATGAACCTATTGTGATTGCAGAAATGTGTTTGATCTGGTTATGTGAAACGTGTTCAACTTGTGTGGTTATGAGTAATATGTTGATGAATTGAGACTAATATTAAGGTTGTTGTATGTATGTATATGAAAAGCGATATGAGATATAATGGTCAAATGTGAAATGTTAAGGCTTGATTGTGTTGCGAATATTGCAAATATAAAAATGAACTAAATGAATAGATTTATGTGTGTTAATCGCATGTTAACTGGTTGTTGGATTCTATTGATGCTTATGATTGTTATGGCATGGCTTTAGGGCGCGATTAGGGAGGATAGGTCGGGATGGCCGAGGACTCCCCTGCACCCCACCATGTACTGACACTAAGGGACAACCTCACTGAGAATTAAAAATACTCACCTATGTTTTTCTAGATTTTATGTAGAGTGATAGGTATCAGGGATGGGACTACGTGATCGGCGAGGCTAGCGGTGCGATACTGAAGGTTGGCCTCCAGTTGTGAGAGTTGTTGTGAATGCTTTTTTATGTATGCATACATTAGCATGGATGGATTTCATATACATATCATTCTAAAAGTATTTCCACAGCTTTTGCATTTCAAACTATTGTCGATACACGATTTGTATTTATGTTTTGCAAAAAACTATGATTTCATGTTATCTTTTCTACAACTTATGTTTTAAAAAAGAAAAAAATGTTGCGAAAATCAGTTTTATTTGAAAATGAACTTTGTAAAATTTGGCGTCACATTTAGTGGTGCTATCAGAGCCAGGTTTTAGATTCCCTGCGGACTATGCCAGATAAATGTTTTCATTGCAGTATTGTGTGTGCGAATAAGGTTTTGGAAATAGTGATTTCTAAAAGTTGGAGCTGGTCGACTCTATATCGGAAGAGGCCGCCGAGACTCGAGTTTTGTATTGTATCGAGCCTGCTTATGAATTGATTTGTTTGTTAAATGACAAGTTATTTATATGGAACTGATGTTGATATTGGTTGATCTTTGAATGAATTGTGCTTGAGATTTCATGACGATAGTTTGATTAAAATGTTAAGTGTGATAGTATACTTAGTATACTTACAAGTTGTCATTAATTTGAAAATGCTTGGAATGTGGGTATAAAGGAATGAATTTCTGCTTTAGGCATTTGTTAATAATAATGAGGAATTTCTATGAAATATTGTTACCCTGATTTGATAAAGAAATCCAACATGTGGCTTATACAAGTTATGAATAAAGGTTGAAATGCTTCTTTTGCATGAAGCATTCAAATATGTAATCTTGTTTGGCTGTAGCTATGGGTGATTGCTTGATTAAAATTTATGACTTTTAGGGCGTGTTGTGGGTACTGTAATGAACTCGTTTGAGTTATAATTATGTTATGAAACATAGAATGTGATTGATAAAGCATGTATACTTGTATGACTTATATGATTTCTCATGTTGTGTTGGTTATGATATGTTGGTGGATAGTATGCCAAATGTGTTACTAGATGGGAGGATGCATCGTGTTGCGAATAAATTATCTCGTTATGTAATTATGAAAAATGTGGACTAGGGAAATTTGTGAGGTGTAAGGATACAAGGATTGTTTGAAACAAAAAAATGAAAGAATTTGACGGTCTGAGTGACCGATTAAGTATTGAGTGAACAATGGGTCAGAGTGAGTCGAGGACTTAAAGAGTGTAATTATCCATTATGGAAAAGAACAATAGTGTATACAAAAAGGTAACAAAGCAATGTAAACTCGAGGTATTATTGTGGGTATTATTGGGAGATTACGATAAAATACATTGAGTTGAACTGTGAGAGTGATTTATTGAGGTTGTATCGCTCGCTCTTACTCTTGAAGGTAGTGCCAGAGTTGTCCTTCGTATATGGAAGTGAGCATTTGACTTCCTGCATAAATTTCTTGACCCAGTTTAACACCCCAAAATTTTGCAAAAATGTCGTATTTTAATTAAATATTAAAATAATATATGAAGAAAATACCAGGAAATTTTTTGCGAATTATTTAAATAAAAATTTTGGAGTTATAAATTGAAATATTAGAAAGGGAGATTAAGAAAAATATAAGAATAGTATGAATTTCAAAAATTTCAAAATTCGGAAATTATTTTGGGTCGAGCTAAAATGAATTACGAAGAAAAATGGACCCAAGGCGACTGGATAAAATTTCCTTACCTCCACTCCATCCCACTCACCCGACCAAACCATTCTTTCTCCCTAAAATCAGCTTCCTCTTTCCTACTTCATCTCTCCTAAACTCTTACTTCTTCATACACCTTTCCTTCATCATTCTAACCGTAATCATCATCAATTTTTAGAAAATCTTAAGTTTGGGAAGCTCCAAAATCAGTTGGGAATCTAGTTTTAGTTTCCCTTTTTTCTTGAAGTTTTGATTTCAAAGGGGCATAACTTTCTTGTTTAAGCTCTGATTTGAGTGAAATTTGGGTTGTTGGAAAGCTTAGTATGTGTACTAAGCATTGGTAATTAATTTTTGGTGTTATATACATGTTGGGTGGCTGAAACCAAGGTTAGAAAATCTGGGGTGAATAGTGACGAAAATTAGATTTCATAATCCTAAGTTCCATTTTGTATTTTGGTGTTTAGGTAAGAATTTTGGGACTTGGTTTAGGTTAATTGAACACTTAATTGGATTTGGTAGTAAATGAGGAGAGGAAGGCATTAGAGATTTTGAAATTTATGAAGGATTTTAGTAAGAAAATGGT
>CANYCX011162999.1:0-23834 GCA_948193385.1 Breynia disticha f. nivosa
AGACACCTTGGAAGACGGGTTCTGAAATGTAGATGACCCATTTGAGCAATCATACTTCGGTTTCTGATACTTGCGGCAGTTTTTTCAGTAACCTTGAGAATACTGGCTGTTGGCTTTGCTACGAGCCCTGTGATTCCTAACACAACTCCTGCAATATAAAAGCATCGACAACGAGCCATCAGAACTCAGAAAAGAACCTCACAAATCATTGATACTGGTAGATGCAACTACAACGTTTGTATGAAGAAAAACTAGAATCCAAGTGGTGGATTACCTGAAAGGATACCAGGAAGACCACGTTTCTCAACCTCATTTATTGGGAGCTGGAGGAGACCAGTAAGACCCTAAAACCAAAATTAAAACTCCGTTAGGAAATTAAAATATCTATATCAAAGAAAAAAATAGAAAGCTCGTATGATGGCAAAAAAATATATATACAAAAATGAAAATCCAACATAGATATTTTGTCGATCATTTTTGTACAAAAGGTGCAAGAAATGGATGAACAAAGCATGGCACCACAGATTTGATCTGCCCTCGTAAAACTGCCATGTCGTGATTCTTGGTGAATGTATAAACTACATGCACTTGACATACCTCTAATACATCATTTATAACACCTTTACTGCTTGAAGCTGCGCCGCTCTCTCGCTTTTCCAATCTTGAAACTGACTGGTCATCAAATGTAAATACAACAACACCCTGCAAGCATGATAACCAATGAACATGAATGATAAATATGATTTCATTCACACAAACATTCAAATGATAATTCGAAGTAGAAGTACCTTGTGTGCAGCTTTACTGAATTGGGTGGCAGCATCACTTATAGCATAGATTGTGTTACCCAAAAGACTAGTTGTGCCTTGTGCCACGCCGGTAATAAGCTCACCGGGGCTCTGTTAAAATAGTGTCGATTGTAGGATTCCAGAATCATTAAGATGCATAGTATTTCTAAGCAACAAAATGATAGGGTAAAAGAAAACTTACTTGCAAAATACTCCTAGCAGGAACCGACAAGAAGTCTCTGATGCCAAGCACCACATTTCTTGCAAACCCAACTGGATTACCAATAACACCAGCAGAACCAAACACCTATGGTGAAAAACATAAAAAGGAATTATAACATAACTGCAAAGCATATACAAGATAGTTGTCCAAGTCATCCAAGAAATGTGGGGGACATCATTTTTTATCTAAAAACTGCAAAGTCCACTGCAAGTACGATTTGAGAATAGAGATATGGTCTTCCTGATGGTAGCACATTGCTCGTACATATCAAATGCATAACATGCGGAATTCTTAAAAGACCCAGTGTTACTGTGTAGCAGCCCCAACTTGTTTTAGGCTTAAAAGAATCGTATAACTAAATAGCCCTCTTCACTCTTTAGCAGCCAGAGAATCACGACACAGTTGGCTACAGAAATTTACTCTATTCCCTCGCTTGATGAATTTGCAACGAGTATAGTAGAGGGATACAGTAAATATATGAAACATAAAGCTCTTAAGGAAAGATGTTAGATAATTCTCAAGCCTCTCCTTTAAGATCGAACAATTCCATCGAGCTAATAAGACTGTACCTTGTACATCTCATGAAGAACCTGCCGTGAGTAATGCCTCATGGTAATATCTTGAACTGATTTCCAGCTAGCCATTAAATGCTCATTTTTCAGGGGCTTAAAATTAATCCGCGCACCCTCAACATCAGTAAGAGCCATCAGGCTTCGCTGTAGTAAATTTTGCAATGCACATCCATCAGAAGAAAAAGTTAAGGAGCAGTTCTATTAAATAAGTTGGTTAAAATAAAATAAAACAAATGTCATATAGGATAATTGAAAACATTTATAAGCTATTCTTTTCCCACATAACATCGTGCTTAATCAGCCTTGAACTTCGACCAAAGGAAAGAGCAAGTACAATACTACAGTCGAGACATATCATCGCACAATTCAATCAAATTCTTCAAGTAGTACAATAAAGCCAGCGTTCCGTTTAATTATTGTCAGCGCATAGCAGGTGTCATACTTAGCTAGTTAGTTTAGTAAGGAAATTTAGACCAAGTAAAATATAAGTGCACTCTATACAACCATATGATGTTGCCAAAAAATTTTAACAATCTACTAATCCTAGCTTTGGTACACATAAATTTATACAACTCAAAAGAAGTGCTTACTTACATGGATAAGATATTCCCCTGATTTAAGAAGTCCATCTTTTATCATCCAAGGATTGCTTGAAAAGCTGTGAAAAAATAATGTATCGTAACAATCGGTTCACCCTCAAACAATGAACACCAGAAAAATTCTCAAAAATAAATTACCTGAAATTTAAGTTTATGGGGCCTACATCAAACACTTCAACATAGACCTTCTTTTGCCTTCTGGCAAGAAGGTAAATCTGCTGCCATGGAGCCCCAATTGGAACAGCCAAAGGTAACCCTTTGTTGCTTCCATCAAACACATAAACATTTGTCCATGGATTTTGGCTATCCTTGTTGATGAAATACTCAGAGGTAAAAGAATATTTTGTCGAGTCGGTTCCCAAATCTGTATGAGACTGCAATAGAGGCTCCGAAAATGGTGCAACTCTACCTTGTAATGTAGAGGAGATATTCTTCACCAAGCCAATCAATTTTAATATCATCTCCTCTTCCAGCTTAAGGCATATATCTCCCACTCTGCAGACATCAAATAAAATTTTAGCAAGTGCTAAAATTATGAAACCACAAAATGCATAAAATGCTCCAAACAACTACCTCAAAATTATATATTCAAATGAAACCAAAGAAACATCTTTCTTCCTCCACTTTGATACTGTCAAGTATAATACAGGTCCACTAAACTGATCAGTGCCGATTTTTACATCTCTCAGGTCTATGGCTTTTCCACCGAGACTATCAAGATCTGTCATGTTACATCTACAGCCATGATCAAATGACAATGTAACAGGATATGGGGTAACATGGGATGGGTTCTCTATTTGCATTAACGAGATCTGAAAAGAAAGTTTCTGCTTGTCCAAACTCTGAAGTAGATTGACTGTAACATTTGTGGCATAAGCAAAAAGTACCTCCTATCAATAAAAACAAAATATTAAAGCAGGTTCAATTAATTTCAAAAGCATACAATAGGAAGTTATATATCTTATCAACACCTCAGGATACGAATTGATCAAGGACAGTGTCATATACGGGATGACGAATGACAATTTCTCCGTCCAATTTACAAATTTGTCATCTTTCTGAGCAGACTTCCTTTTTCCTCCAAACTGAGAAATGCTTAAGTCATCCACACTATCCAAATTATGGCTCTTCGAATCAATAACACTGAGGACCTACAAAGAAGCGGAAAATGTTACATTTTAAGTATGAGAAGATAAAAGTTAATTGTATATGCAACCGTGTCATAAACATACCTTTGTTGCCCCTTCAGCGTGAACAGATAAATACAGTGTCCTGTCTGGCTTCTGCAAATATGAATAAGTGTTAGCAACTAAATAGATTTCTAGTATACATGCATGACACTAAGTGATAGAAGATACCGCAAAAAGAAAGAAGAATTATATAGAAACTCGAGTTCATATATTTATTCCCCATGTACCAAGTAACTGAATGTGGTTGCTCAAAATCAGATGTAGCAGGAATTATTGCAATTGATAAAACCACAACAACGAAGGAATGGCTTGAAGTTTCAGTGTTTTGGCTCGGTGATAACTTTCTGGCTCCACATTGTTGAAATGAAGATCTTCCAACCTTAATAAAAACAATTATTCCTAGCGATGGAATAGAGTGTTCCAGAAAGAGAACAGGTTGCAGTTACAATTTCAAGAATTATATAAAATCACAGGGGAAAGATACTGGGGTGGAATCCAAGGGGCGTGATTATGATTAATGGATGGACCACATACTGCCATCAAACAACAAAGAAAAAAATCTCTTGGTAATTTCTTCAATATTTTTAGTGCAACGAAACTTACCTCAGAGGTTGATGGTAGGTACACTGGCAGGTAGACTTTAACATCATCAAGTGCATATGAACCAAGAACACGCTCTCCAGGTACCTTTAGAATAGCTCCCTTATTACAATTAATAATTTGATACAAAGTTTCAATTAATTTAGAACGTCTCCTACCTCAACAATGAGATTATGCGGAAAACATGGTTCATCCCAGGCATAAGGGGTAGATGAATACGACTGTACAGAACTTGCATAGGTTTCACATTTTTGTTGGTAAATTCGTAGAATCTATTAAAAAAAGTAAGGAGACAAGAATGATTATGTAAGAAATAGATTTCTTGCATTCTCTTTCTCTGTTTGTGACAAGAGGAACAATAATTTGGTCAATTCGAAAAAAATTCATGAAAAGAATAAAAAAGAAGTAAAATGAATTGAAATATGAGCTTTTAAAGAACTGGCATTATATGAAAGATGGTACCAACCTCCTTTGAGAAGTTGTCAATTCTGTATGGCATGTACTCAGTATCATCTTCAGATAAAAGAATCAAGTTTGTTCCCGAATTTCCATGTAGGTTTCCAACAATATTTTCATCTACGATGGAAGCATCAGCATTTTGCACTTCAACACGTATGACACTCACTGCACCAGAGGAATTCCGCATTTTTACTTGGATGTCACCCAAATGATCTGGTGAGAAACCACCTGACCACTCCCATCCAGGTTCATCATAACAAATGGAAACTAGCAAATCCCTGTAAGAATTATGAATGCAGGGTAAGAGGGGGAAAGGCATCAGTTAGAAATGCATAAATTACCAGAATAAATATCAACAAATTTTCTTTAGAGAATGTCTTCTGCAAATGCTTACAGAACTAGCTATGTAACCAAAGTTTTCATTTTGACAGCTACTAATTATGGCATTTTAAAAAATGTTTACAGCAGGACAATAGCAGACATTTATGTGAAAAAATCACGATGTACAACAGTGGTACAGTGTATCTACCTGGTTGAGTCTGTCCAATGAATCTGTGCCTGCTTCCTTTCATGCAAACAGAAAAATGCACTGGTTCCCTTCTGCTTAAAACGTAATTTCCTGCTGCAGGCATTACTTATAACATATCTGCAAAAATTAAGAGAATTCGTAATCATCAAACTAAGTATCAACCAGAAAAAACAAGAAAGAATCATCAAGATTTCTGAATTAAAGACAATATGCATCACCTGGGCTGAAAAGCAACAGCACTGGTTCGCCCGGTAAGTGGTCCAGATACAGCCGTTAATGCAGCAGATATTATCAGGGAACCACTAGATGACAGCTGAGGAACAAGAACAGTAGTAGATCCACTTGGTGGTGCAAGAGAAAATGCATTTGACCAAAAAGAACTTGGCAGGGTATCTGCAGTACTTTCTCGTGGGCACCTACTCACTTTAACAGTGAGTTCACTTCCAGAAGAAACAGGCTTAGGTGAGTACATATATGCGCTAACCTTATCATACCCCACTTTTGCATCAAAATTGAACTGGCTGCTAGAACTTTTGCCCTCAGGACTGCTGAGAACAGATTTCTGCTGGCCTAAACCATTAATATTTGAAGAAATAGATGATATTGAAGTCTGATTTAATAGCCTCCCAGACAAAGAATTATCATCCACCCAGGTGGATAAGTTCCTATCTTCAGGAAGTGAATTCTTCAAACCATTCAGATCGAGAGGTGATTTGTGTCTAGAAGATAGCAGGCTTAAGCCATCTTTCTTGTCTGCACAGAATTCTTGTTCATCAAACTCATAACAGGGAGGAATAATGCAGCTTATCCCCATCTCAGAAGATTCTGAAATAGAGAGCGGAAACCCTGTGCAGTTAAATAACAGAAAAGGCACAGAAAGATGAAGTTCCCGTGTACCAGAGATTGCATCCATCATCTTTTCCACTGTAACATGCACTAGACCTAGAAAACATATAAACAAAATCCTTAAATTCAGAGACCATTTGTAGGAAAAAGTGGAGTTGTGGAGAATGAACCTACCATTTGATGTGTATGGCAATGGCATACATCTCACAGTTTCAGAGACCACAAACTTGGTTCCATTGAGCTTGGCCATTCCACAAAATGTTTCTCCATGTGAAAATTGTTGATATTGTGGATGGTATCCATGGATATTGATCTCAAGTTTCAGGTCGCGCAAAGGATCAATATAATGAAAGGAAGTTCCCATCTGCAAAAAAAAAACATGGACAAGGATTTTAATGTATACTTCTTATTCAGGAAAGGTAAAAACGCAAAGACTCTGGTCACGAACCTCAGGAAGGTCAGCATAAGCAGTCAGATCTCCTCCTGTAGTTTGTATTCTTAATTTAACAGTAACTGGAAGGTAATTGTTCACCACTAATGGAGTACTTATGATCACCCGGTGAACATATAGTTGCTTAGATTCATCCAGATGTGTTAAATGAACATTACTTTGAACAGTTGATGAGCACCTGGCAGACACAGTGCCCTTTTCGAGATGACTAAAAGAATTCAATCTGATCTTCACGACAGATAAGCAACAGTAAAATGGCTGACCACTTGCACGAGATGGATAGCAGACAGAGGACTTAAAAGCTCCAATTTTGCTCTCATGAGAGATAAGGGTAGAGATATCATAAGCTTCACTGCAGAGATGGGAATCTCCAACAGGACACCACCTTAAACGACCAGCTTCAGATGAATGCAAAGGCAGCGGCAGCTCTTGACAAGGATTTAATGGGCCAAGTCTCTGTCACATACAAAATCAAGTAAAGTTATAATGAGGTAGCGATGCACCACTCAGTTAAGTAAATTAACTTATGTCTTTTTTTGTACCTTTGATGATACTCCAAATGGAATGTCAAACCACAATTCCAGTTGTGTTGATGTTGTGTTTAAAAGTAAGACCTAAGCACAAAGAGTGTACGTTATTAAAGCCTGAAATTTAAAAGGATGTCAGAAATTAAACTGGTATCATAGAGAGTAATATACATACTGTCGAATATAGCTGTATTAGCTTAATAGAGTGCTGAACTGAAACGTCAAATACAACTGGAACAACATATCCACTGCTAGAATAAGTTTCAGTTTTTTCAGTATCACTGCCATATGTCTTGGAAAAATCAGCTTCAAAATATGTTTGTCTAACAAGATCCATAGAAATGGGAGCAGTAGGCATAGACATTCCATCAAATTGAAATGCAATAAAATGATGAACAACACCATCCGACTGCTTCTCACTGAGGCTGTCAGAAGAATGAGCTCGCTTGAAAGGAAAAGGTTGTCGTTCAGAAGTTTCATGGATGAACACAGGAACACAACAACCTGGTTTGACATAGTTTCTGCCCTTTTCTTCTGGTATATCTGACATATCAACATTATCTGTCCCTTGATAAACATGAAATGAAAAAGGTATTGAGGTTAAATTTTTTATTACATAGGATGCATATCTTCCTCCACGCACGTACTCATTGTAGGGAGACTTCAATGACATCTGAATTTTTGAAGAAGTATGTATTCGCTTTAGACCCCAAGCATCCTTAACCATCTCAATTGTCCTAGATATACACTGCAGAACAAACAGAAATGGAAAAAATTTATTGTTTCCCTTTCCGAAACCAAGAAAAAAAATTTGGTAACTGTTGATATGTATGAATCCAAGGATATCACATCAGAAATCATGACATAATTGTTAGCAGCAGTCACATAACAATGTAATTACTTACAGTTCAATCATAATATTACTAAGAATTGATTTTGAACATGAACTCATGTCTCTGTACTGTACGTAATGACTCATTCGATAATTTACAAGTGAATCAAATGGGCCCAACAAACTTTATTTTGATAAACTATTTGAAACCTTTCATGATCTCATACTCGCTGCAATCAGCCAGTAAGCCATGTTTAAGAATTAGTTTGATTTTCTTCGTGTCCCTAATAAACAGCTAAAATACTTTGCTTTAAAAGAGCCTAATACATCTGTTTACACAGTACATTCATAACAAAACATAAAAAATTTAAACCTGACAAGAATAAAAATTACAAAGAAAAATACAAAAATAGAGAAATGAAGTAACCAAATAGATGGGGCAAATTTAAAAACATAAAGTTCAATAAAGAGTAACAATTGGTTTAAAAAAACATGTGGAGGTTGCTGATGCAAAATACACAGATAAGGTTTCTTTGGTAGATTCCACCAAGAATAATATTTCTCTCGTTTAAATCACAATTACGCTACACGACTCTTATGTCAAACTAAATGATACAGATAACCAAATAGAAGTGCCAGATGCCTTCCAGAAAATTAAAAAAAAGTCAAGAAATTAAAACATGTTTCAATATTTTACAGAAGTTCTTAAAGATGTCATTGCAGATTTGGTGGCTTGTAAATATACGATATTTAATAGAAAGACAACTTAACATGACCAAGCATGCACACTGATCAATTATTAACATATAGGAGAGAGTCTAAGCATTCATAGTGTAAAATCTTACAATATACCTCAACAAGTGATTCTGTAATGTTTATGTTAAGATGCTTTGTTGATTTGAGATCAATATATGTCATCATGGAACTATCTACCAGAGCACTTATCTCGCTTTTTCTACCAACAATCAGCTGGAACTGCCAAGGCTCAAGAAAAGGCTCCCATGAGACCTGTAGCAATGAAAACATGACGGATGTCCCAAGGGGGGGCAAAGGGTGAATACACGAGAATAACACATACTATATACCTTGTGAGTGTTGTTGTAATCCACTTGGAGGTCAGCAGTGAGTAAGCCAGCAACATTGTCCTCAGTAAAATTACCATGCAAAAGGACATTTTGGAGAAGAAGTTGAAACAGGGCTCCACCACAATTCCACTGCAGAAAATAAATAGAAGAGAAATCAATGCACAAAAATGAAAGATCTTCGCTAGCATTTTTATAAACAGTGATCATAATAAACATTTTAATTACTCCAGAATATCATGTACAAGCCTATATGCCCCTTCTAAGGTGACTTTCCTGAACAAATTCCGGCTCTCCAAATCTAAGCACATTTTCATGATCAAACTATATCCCCTGCTTTCCACAACAGAAAAGAACATGAAAAAGCAGGAAATAGATGGCAGATTCTTCTGGCAATACAATCTGACATTTTTTTTTTCAATTTTTTTGCCGGACTTTATATGTTTCAAATTTGAAAGAGAAAACACTGAAAAATGCACAATATGCTTCATTCTTCAACAGTATGATAAGTACCATCAAAGGACTCTCTGCATTTTCCGATCATTACACCATTGAACCAAATACCTATCTCAGCATTGCTACCACACGGAGACATTGAATATATATATATATATAAAGTGTAACATACCCTTCCATCACTAAGAAGAAATGAGGCCTCCTTTAAGTGAACTTCAAAATTCATACTAGCAAATGAATTAGAGGAACCTGCTTCAGGAACATCAAATTGTAATCCGCACCACAAGCACAAGACACGGTGTGAAAATGAAAAATCTGAATGATCACATTCAACCACCAGTTTGACATGCATAGGATCCACCTGATTGCTTTTTATTTCAGCTTCTATATTGAACTTAAGCATATGGAAAAGTGGCCATGAAAGAATAGAATCGTTCTCATACAGAGAAACAGAACCACTCAATCTTTCCCAATCAGACTTCAACTTCACATTTTCTCCATTCACCAAGACTTTTGTACTTCTACTGTGACAAGCAACAGAAATAGAATTACAGCTGTGCTTTCCATTTAAACCCCGTGAATTGTTCTCATGTGCGTGCTTGTAGTCTCCAGCTACCTCGAAATCCAAGTTTACTTCACTGGCACAGAGAGGAAAGTGAAACATAATAGACATATTGTCTGACCTCACAATCAGGACAGACGTATTGCTCGTTGTAGTTTTTGACGCAAGCTGAGAAGAATCACTTGAACAATCCAGAGTATTTGGAGAATAAATAACACCATTGTTTTTCGCTGAATCATCTGTCCAAAGGGTCAAATTGTTTGATGTTGTATTGAGATGTTGGTTTTCATTTTGTTTTGTATAATAAATGATACATTCAACAACCTCAGTCCAGTTAGATAAATGTAACCAAATATTCAAAGACGGGAGAGTAATAAAAAGTTCATCTTCGTTGTTGGCAGTTTTTGAAAGAAAAACTTCTAGCACTGATGAAGATGAGCCAACAGAGTTGAATTGTGCTAGCAAAGACGCATTAGGCAAGGAATACAACTCTAGGAAAGTGCAATCAACAGACATACTCAAGAGTGTGTCGCCATTCAAAAATGCAGAGTATATAGACTGCATTTTAGCCATAGCAACTGCTTCATTTTTTAAGCAGATTTTCATAAGCATCTCATCAATGGAACACCTAATTTCAGTGAGAATCAACCCTGAGGCAACAACTGAAACATCACTAGTCTTCACAATTGACCTCTTCAATTGACAGAACTGAAGAATGTCGGATTTGAAGAATTTAGATTGATCAGACAACGTGGAAAATTGATCAATCAGATTCAGAAGCGCATCAAATCCATAAAAGAAGGGATCACCTGAAAGAAAAAGAGAGAATATATGTTATCATATAACTTCAAATGCAACTGAACCTTCTAAAAAATTCAGAAAAAAAAATGACTTGTGAAGGAGAAGTCCTAACCATTAACAACAACTTGACAGCTTCTAATCTTTGCCATTACAGATACAGTCAAAAAAGATACTTCACAAGATAATTCATCTTCCAATGGTATTCTGACCCAAACATCAGCACTCAGAGGAGTAACCACACAATAATCAACTAAGCCATTGCCTGTGTCAATCATCAAGCTACCAGATTCGTCGTCCTTAGAGAACAGAGATGACATTGACAAGTTCCGTCCAAATATATTTAAATAATTAAGCCTTGTTCCAGACTTGCAAGATGTAACGAAACATTCAGGAGGAATCCCTTTCAACATTTCATTAGAAGATGAACCATCCAAGAAACTGCAGTACAACTGCGGAATCTCAACCTTTAGAAATTGGTGTGCACTGCTTTCTATAGGCAAAACTAAAGTGGAGTCCAGTACTTCGAACTTGTATAGGATGGAATTATCATTTTCTGCATCACTAGCAAAATGTGATTCCCACTCAGACTGATTATTTGGACTCCAATCAGGCAAGGAGAAGTAGCCAATGATGATAGCCAAATATTCTGAAGGTAAAATGCAGCAAACATGATGAATGCCTATGCTTAGAGCCATTCTCTCTCTCTCCTTCTTGAAATACAAATTTAGAACAGGAGAAAATTTAAGCGATGATGGCCCCCATAAATAACCATAGAAACTTGGTTCATACCATGATGAGTTAAGACTCAATCCAACAGCAGAGCATAATACATCCAAACTGTCTCCAGAAATGCATATAGAGGACTTCGCAGTAGGCAATGTAATGGTTCCAATGATACAAGAAGAATCATGAAAGTGAACTCTTATCCTGGAGAGTTGCAAGTCGATTCGCAAGGCACTGGTGGCACCAAAAGTTGAAGAATAAATTACTCCTTCAATAGTGGTTGTTGACTTAAACTGTGAGGCATGAGAAAAACTTGATCCCCTCTTAAAACTGAAGTCTGGGCCAGCTGTTGGATTAATTGTTTTTCCCCAGTAAGGACTGGAATGAATAAGTGAACTGTCAAGGCTATCAAGCAAACCAGAATTCTGAATGGTGACAAAAGGATAATGATATAATGGAATGCTTGCCCATTCAGATGATCCGGTTTCAGGGTAGTTTGAGAAACCAAACTGTTGAAACTCAAAACTGGAAGGCTGTCCATTGTCAATAATGGGAACAGTAGACTTTTCAACAACAGTGGATGGCTCAGATGCAGATAGCGAACCAATGAATCCAGCTATAAAACCAATGGCAAATGGATGAATATGGAAGTCGCAAAAGTTGTCATTTGAAGACACCAAATGAACCTGAAATAAAAATAAGGCTTGAAGGAACATAACCAAATCATATTTAAAAAAAAATGAGTGAAAAATAATTAGTGTCTTAAAATTCTATCTCAAACACAAATTGTTTTTAAAAATTGTCAAATTCTCAAGGTCCTAACTATACATATGAATGCAACTACAAATCATTTTAACCACATGTAAACAATTTTACATTCTATTTCATTCACTAAGCCCATTATACTTGGTCTATATAGTAAATTGCAATAGACAAATCCTTTTACCAAATAAATTCTATCTCATCTACCTGAACCTGTTATTTTTCCCCCTTTGCAATTTGAAATAAAGGATCCAATGTTCCCCAATGCACAAACATAAATTTACTGTTATAATTTTTCAGCCTTGCACATAGGACAATTGACATCGAGCAATCAATCCGCTATTAGCAATGATTCCATGGTACAGATTAGTGTCACGCACATGCTATTTTTTTTCACTTGAAACATAAGTCATTTAACACACCAATAAGAAATCTGCAGTATCCAAAGCAACCATAAAGTAGAAGAAGGGAGAGTATTTACACAAAAGTTACTTGAGCTCAAACAAGATGTGAAAATATTATCATTTTTATACTACAAAATATTAATTCATTGATAATAATTCACATATTATTTATGATACATCCTACATTGATTGAGCTAAATCGTATTAACTTTATTACCTCTAACTGCCTCAGCATTGCTTCATCAGAAATGAGGCAATGTGCCACATTTACACAAGTGCTAAATTTCTCGAGAATAGTAATCTTTTCAGATTGATGAGGCATCTTCATCTTAACCTGCACCACAACCATGATAATGATCACTAATAATAAGGTCATACAAGGAAACAAAACAAGGGACATTCCAGCTTAAAATAGAAAAACTAACCTCAAACTCAGCTAGTTTGATCTCAAAATGGTCGTACAAATTTTGAAGTTTAAATTTCTCTGACATGTTATGCAAAGATCTTGAACTCACGTAATCTTTTAGTATATAAGATGTTCCCTCCATGCTTGAAGAATCAAGAAGGCTTTTAGATTTGAAAAGAAGAGCCGCCAATCCAAATACCTGTTATAGAAAAAAAAAACAGAGCGAAAATTACAGAAATAGATACTAATTGTAAAAGCAAGTTGTATTTAACAACGGCAAATCGGAAATTCTGCACGTCTAAAATTGATATCAACCACAATCACCTAAAGATAGAGACAAACCTACCACCTAAATACACTCTTTTGGCAGATTAGAACTCAGTAACAATATCATCTACCATCTATTGATAGGTATCTTCTGTAAACAAAAAATTCAGAAAAGATGATTCAATTCTGTATAAATAAATGGTCTTCTTACATTGGTCTACATTTAGAACAAAATACAGTAGCAAGCAACAGATGATATCAGGGAAAGAGTATCATCAAAACAAAGCGAATAGGGAAAGAAAGTGCAGAAACAAAAGCAGAAAGCAATGACGGTATGCAATGCACCGATGAGGACCATCCAATAGTAAAAAGTACAAAACCAAGTAACTCAGGCATAAGTTTTATATTAACTTTAACACTTCTCGCCACAATCGTCAACAAGAATATGAGAAGCTCATAAACAAAATAGACATATGTATAGCTTTATGTATACAAGACATAGCGAAAAAGTATGAGAGCAAATGTAAGGACAAACCAAAATTACCAGGTGGGCATGCATGAGAAACAAACAAAAAATAAAGTTGAAGAGTAAATCAAGATCATAGATTATACTCATGCATAAGTTCAAAATGCAACACGGTAAACTGAAAATGAAAATACTGAAGTTTAAAATGCATAGAATTCAAGCCTTCAAAGTAGGATATGCTTTTATTATTACCATGTGCTGCTCAGCATTGCTTGAAGGAATATAAACAGTAACATCAGAAATACTAACATCCCAAACCACTATCGGATGACTTGATAAGAGATGCCTGTGAAGAAAATACATAACGATAGTGAGAGAAATAAGACAATAACCAGCAATCTTGAACATGAAAAAATTATCAAAGCAAGAGCTACACAACACTACAGGATAATAAAGATCTTACTCCACTTTCGATATCAATCGGGCATCAGCATCTTCAATCTTGCTCAGCAGCGATAACACCTACATAAACAAATTTGCTGTCATTAACTTGTAATCTCCATTTTAATACGCATCTTACAAAAGAGTGCTATATTTTATTGACAAAAGGACATCAAATCACGAATAAACTTTAAGAACAATCTCCCATTATAGATACTATAGTAAATTTCACCGTTCTTATACTGTTCATCATATTTCACATAGAGAAAATTATGCATGCCCATAAGAACATAACAGTTTGCATGGCCAGGGAATTCTGATGAAGTAAAAAAGACTAAGAGGAAAGAATTATACGAAGGATGGACAGAAAAATATTGGCACAACATCATTTCAGAGGGACACATTTACACATTGAGTGAGGGAGAGACAGAGAGAGAGAGACCATTCACCAATGCTTTTATTTTTTAGAAAATAACACAATGCTTGACCTACCTTCTGACAACAAAAATGACGATGCAGGAAGAATAACAATTGAGCACAACAGTGAGTATTACATTCTAAATAATAAATAAAATGCTAATAAAACAATAATGAAGGAGATTCAGGCTCTCTTTTGTAAAACGTAGGGAAGTAGTCAGTGAAGCTTAGCTGATAGCTTTAAGATGAGATGAAACAGAATCATAAATAAATGATCAAATATCTTCCATCCATTTGTATAACAATTTTACTTTTTCAGTCCCACAGAAAGGAGCTACACAATCTAGTGCATCGTAACCATAACTCATAAGGACCCCTACGACAATATACATGAAAGTCACAAAAATAAGTCAGGAATCAGCCATATGTTAACAAGTGGTGGACACCATTTTGATCTCTCGGTATTAGAACCATTATATGGCACATAGCAAGAACCATTAGATATAATAATTGAAAACATACCCTTTCATTTTGAATATTCAAGGATTTAAGCACATCAAAGAAGTGGATTAAATCAGTAAAACATTCAGCATCAAAGCTCACTTCGAGCTTCGGAAAGAGGCCCTGAAATAAAAATTAAACAAAAAATTGTCAAGAAGAGCTTCAACTTGAAGAACGCATAACAAAAGACCTCCCTTACAATTGAATATCTTTATCATCACTTAAACATACCCAAATACCTTGAACAATAATTCATTTTCATGCTTCACTAAAAGTTCCATGTGAACATCACTGGACACACCATCCTTAGCACTATTTTCAGCCGAGACCTGCAAATGAACAAGGAAATACAAAAGACCGTTCAAAACAAAAATAAGAAAGAAATTTAGAGGAAAAAAACATAATTATATTAATGAATATGAAGGAGAAACAAGAAAGAACATCAACAACCAAATCTCTTTTGCAACTTTGAAACACACAGAAACAAGGTTACTTAATGACCTGATGCCAACTACTGATTTGCAAATGCGTCATTCATAAGTTCTATTGTAATTCATAACCCAAATTCCTTGTGCATAAAACCCCAGAAGTTGAAATGCATACAATTTAGCCAAAAGAAACAAAGTATGAATTGAGTAATTTTTCACTTGAACAATGGGTATATACAGGTTTCAACTAACCTTCCTTGAAAGATGAACAATTTCTTGGCCATATTTATTCTCCATCATTGCTGAATCAATTATGGCAGATGTGACTGCAGATTTTTCAAAGATTTCACAATCAATAATTGCATCTTTGAAATTTAACTTGCAGATAACTCGAGCCTTATCCCTATACGGAGGCAAAAGATTAATGTTAAAACATATGGTAATACTAATCAGAGAACTACAGTAAAAGGTGTGTGCTTGCAATAATCATGAAAGACATGAAACTGCAAAATAGAGCCGAATATATTCAAATAGACTTTCCTAAGACCACTAGCTTGAAATTGTACCCACAATAACCCTTGCCCCATGTTACCCCCTCTTCTCACTCTATTAGCCTGTATTTATTTTCTCAAAGGTTCCCTTGGATACAATTCTGCTCATATCATATTTCCTACAACTAATGAGGTTAAAAAGGACTGTAAAGAACACATAAGAACTAGCTCACTAAAATTAGGATCTACAAAGAAGAGAATGCAATTCAAATGGCAGTATCATTCACAAACTAATGCAGACATAAAGGGGCAAGCACTTGAAAAGAATTTTGAGCTCATATCAAAATGTTCAAATCTTCTTCCTTGATTTTGGGCCATCCTTACACATTAAAGAACTTTCTTACCCATCATACCTTTATCTCACATAATGACTCATGTTTAAACTGACCATAATCATATTCAATCTACAAACAGATATTAAAATCATTTTATGCCCAACAATTCATAATCAGTGTTTGAAATCAAAGATGGAAGAGAAAAATCAAGAATCACTGATAAGGGAAGAGAGTTTTACTTGCTCCAAAATGTTGCAAAGATCTGATGAATTTTGATATGGACCGAAGACAAAGAAAATTCGTTTTTTTCACTGATATCCTGAGCAAAACAAGAAATGTGGATATCAAGTGTAAAAAACATTAATCCTCTTCCCAACTTTGAATCAATGTGAGTACCTTTTTGACTTCATCAGAAACAACACCGGATTGACTAGTACCATCAGCCCCAACAGCACCAAGTACACCACGGGAGAGAACGTTCAACCATCCACGAGATTTGGAAACTGAAGATTCATCATTTCCTGAAGTCTCTGAAGAAATACTACTTCCATTTGTATCAATGTCAACTACTGAAGAATTTGATAACAGTTCCTGAATGTATGATAAACCACCAAATTAAAGAAAAAAGAAAGAAGGCCATTATGACCAAATGTTTACTACATCCTTTTATGATGTCCCGAATTTCAAATGCAATTTAAAAAAAATAAATAAATAAAAGACCACAATGAATCTCAAAATCTAAAAACTTCCAAAGAAACACTAACAGAATAAATTAACATGCTGAACTTAAAAACCCAAGAATCTCAATAGTTGATTAAGCCCATAATCAGGAAATATAGTCTTACTGCTTGAAGAACATATGAAAAAAGGTTTAAGAAAGAATCAACTAAGCACATAAATGAACAAAATGGATTAATATGTAACAGTAAAGAAAGCAGTTTTTTTTGTGGTATCTTAAAAGTCTACAATACAGAAAGGTTCGCTCCATCTGGAGAAAGAAAATCTCGATAGGCTAATAAATTTTTTACTTCAAGACTTCATTTTTTTTCAAATAGACGCTGGTTAAAATTATAGTTGAGGTCATCCTTGCGAGAATTTCTGAGTCAGCTCATTCAAGTCATCACATATCCATAAATGCGGAAAACACAAGAAAGAGTAATGAAATTCCAAATCATTAGCAGGCCCAATGATACTAAGGCTACAGACCCACCAATGAAAAGGGTTAGATTTGATAAAGATTCAACTTCTGCAGTTGTTTTAAAGTCCAACCTGATCAGACCATTGGGAGAGTAACAAAGATGACACATTTGCAGAAATGAACACTGCACAAAGCTAAAATGAACAGACGCTGTTCCGTGCAAATTGAGGATTTGGTAATATTGCAATAGCTACTTATCCTTGAAGGTTATTGATTGATATTCCCGTAGAGATTTTTTTTATCATCTATTTTGATATTCCCGTAGAGATTTTTCCTATCCATTAACAGTAGGCGCCAACTTTGGTGCATCTGACGTCAAAATAGATGATAAAAAATAAGTAATTTTTCTCTAATCATTAATAAATCTCTTACCTGCAGCTCATATTCAGCAGCAGACCTTAAGCTCAAAATGTCATCCACATCCAACTCCTTATCTTCCTCCATTTGCTCTAATTGAAGAAGAATATCGTCGCCAATTGACTAAAGGAAAAAAGAAGCAAAAATATTTACATCAAACAGTTTAAAGTTCAAATTACACACTAATATAACACCATTACGAGATTGATGGCAACTTAATCAAATAAGATAATAATGATAAATAATTAAAAAGATATTGAGAAGGCACAGACAAATGTAAGAATTGTCAAGGAAAAGGATAGAAAATGAAGCTTATCCTAATGAGATTACCCATGCCAAATTGAAATTGAATAGATAATTTGAAAAGTTTAAAAAGAAAACAAGGACCAAGTCTAGTACATGACAATGTATACTTCAACAATTGTATCATTTTTTTGATGTCTTACTTCGATGGATAAAGTATTCTTTGACTGCAGACTAATTTCATTAAATGAAAGGTTTTAGCAATCCCTTCAACCGAACTGCAAATCTCTCTCACATCTGAAGGTAATCTCAAACAAATACTAACATCAATAGAGATTTTATTTTCTCAATCCTCTGCAAACCTATACTAACAGTCAAATTTGGAGCGATATATCACTTGTAATCAAATTCAAGAGACATCATCAGCAAAAATTATGTGCCATATTTCCATGAAACAGAAGTTTGAAGGCAATATTTCTAAAATTAAAGGAGAAAACAAGTACAAACTCAGAATTTTAATTTACATTCATAATGGCCATCCTGGAGCATACAAAGCATTTCAAAGTCCATATCAACAAAACTGACTTCCACATTAAGTTTTAGAACATGAAAATATTAATTTCATGAGAAATTAGACACATCAGGGAGTGAAAGAAGTTCCATATGTATTTATTTATAAAGGAAGAGAAAATCACCTGTCCTTGTTGAATAAAATGAAGCTTTCTTTTGTACAAGTTAATATATTTCCGGCAGTAACCTCTGAAATCATAAATCATAGGAACAAATCAAGGGTTACACAACTTACAACCAAGAAATGCCAACCTTCCAAAAAAAAAAAAGCAAATTGCTACATTTTGTGAATGCATATATTCTAAATGTGTGTAAGCCAAAGCACACCAACTTACAGTCTCTGGCTGCAGTATCTCCATGATGTCCTCTTTAATTTCTTTCGAACATCTAATAAAACAGATTCTACAGCATAATGCCACCACAGAATCTGCCAGCCATTGCTTCTAGATGGAGTAAAGCAGGGACGGAAACGTCCATACCTATAAAATTATAAGGAATATCATATTTCTTGATATTTTTTAGCTGTCATAATTCTTTAGAGCTGCGACCCAGAATGCCAAAGCAGCTGATGACAAAATATAATATACTACAATCAAAATGGCAGCCAGAAAGATAACCGAATGTGGCAACCTTAAACGTAGACAACAATGAAGCCACACCAGAAATGAGAACCAAAAAATCTCGACTTCCAGAATATACAACTGAAAATTATTCAATTAAATATGTAGTCACTCATTCCTTACCAAGAGTTGGACCCTAAAAATGGCAATAACAGCTATCTCTCCATTCCATTAACAACAAAATATTGTAAGACAATTGCATCTACCTTGGGCATGCATCATGTTTGTCCTCCCGTTCACGATCCCAATAGCCAAATGTTAAAAAATAATAGGAGTTTCACCCTAACTTCCAGCTATCAACTAAATAAACCCTAGCAGATTTTTATGAACACGTAGAAAAGTTTTCAATAAACTGCATCAATCTGTTAGAAGAACTCAATAACAAGCCATATCTTTTGAATCATTGCGAAGAAAATTAATTAGTCTTCAAAGAGTAAGTAATTCAAGAATAAAAACATACTACATTAATTACTGCAAGCAATTAATAACAAAAAAAGTTCTGACCATGTAAATCATCAGAATAAAAATCAACCTTGTCCATTACCACTGGAAAAGATATGTATTAAAATAGTACATAAGGAACTCAAAAGAGATTATCATATCACCAATGAAAAAATTTAACTTACTTCTCTCTCAACCGACAGGTGTATAAATAATCCGAAAGGATCACAAACTGATGCAAGTGATATTTCTCCAAAGAGATTACCTATTAAATTGTTAATAAAGTTAAATCATAATGGGAATACAAATTTCAGCATGAAGTTTGTTCTAGATATTAAAATTTAAAAGAAATTTTGAGTTCAATAAAAAACCAACCAAGGAATCCATATTAGCAGAAATGATGTATTTCGGACCAACTAGGTCTAGCTTTCCAGATCTCTTAATCTGAAAACAGGAAAAAAAAAAACATCGGCAACACAAATATTAATATCAAATCAAACAACATCAACCTATCAAAAAAATGAAAACATCAACAAAACATTTTTTTGTCAAACTTAAATGCTGTTTACTTTTAGATGCAACTTTAACACAAACTACAACTGCATGAAGGAAGTTAGCTGTCTAAGAATTATCAGACATGATCTTTTAGCAGATAAGTAAAAAAAAAAAAGATACCAGATTTTAGCATACCGAAATCAACATAGATACAGCACACTGTGCCAGCACAGTATCACTTTTTTCTCCTTCAAACAATGCATTCACAACATCTATAATATCCGTATCTTCTTGCACAACACGTGAATAAATTTCACAACCTTCAATCTCTATGGATTTGTGCACTTGGTTGCCCCCACTGCATGAACAGAAACAAAATCAAGTCCAGTCAACAGCATAGAAAAAGATTACATAAAAAACTATATATTGCACACCTTATAAAATGCTACGCAATCATTAGATAAATATATCAAAAGCGGGACTGTGGGTCCGAAGAGGGGAAGCTAAATAAAAACAAAAGGAGAAAAACAATGAGGTGATGAGCAGTAGAGCACAAGAAGATCAACAAGTTCAACATTTTACGATGAGTGAAAGATATGTGAACAGCCACCTAATACCAACGACCCCGCAGAATCAAATCAATACCAAAAACAATCAATAATGCATCAGAAGTTGCAAAAGAGTATTACCCAATGGGAATTTGCTTCATAATCGTCAAGCTTGAAAACTTGAATCCAAATAAAATAGGGGCCTAGCATATGTAACAGAAAATAGATGGTTACTCTGAGTAATCCAAAAATATTAGTTTAACATAGGCTGGGCAGAAAGTATGATAAAAGTGTATACCTAATTATACCAAATTCTAATGATAGCTAAAGATTTGGACTAAATACTTATTCATGCACAAACATACACAACAAATGACGATGCTTTATTTCCATAATTCAAAATGCTTTTGGAGTTTGAATACTTAACTTATTAGGCATATGTATATAATATACGAATTATGATGGAAATTCTAGCCGAGAATTGATACCATTATAAGAGGACAAAATTCCTGAAGATCCAATTAAAAATCACACCATTATGCATTAAGATAATCTCAAGCCTCAAAAACTATAAATACACATGATACTTGTAACTGAGAAAATATAGGTAATACTCACAGATATTACGATGCTCCATAGAAAATCAATAATTACCAAGTGTCAAAAATCTAACAGAAAACAGGTGATAGTAAAATGAAGGGAAGTAAACTTACAGGGCATCCATTCTGATCGCAGTACAAAATATTAACATTCCTGATGGACACCTGAATGCTGTCAAGGATCTAAGGACAATAAGAGAAATTGTCAATAGCATTTGCCAAAATTTTTCATATTTACGTAATTACTTAATGTCAACATTCCTATCTTGTCCAGAATAACAAAATTGGGCTTATGGAGTTCAAATATCAACTACAAAAAGAAGTAACTTCAAGGATGGAAACCAGGAAACCAAAAACTCATATTCCAAATGACTTTGCATATTTTGGAATTTAAACTCAAATTAAAGGGAAAATGCATTAAAATAAGCAAAACAATGGAATGAATTTTTAAGATAAGCTTAAATGTATTTTGAGCTTATAATCAAAGATAAATTGTTACCTTTGCAGTAAATAATTGCCCAGCCTGATTCTCTGTTACATAGGAAACCAAGTATAAGATTGCCATTAATATAGATATTGATGGAAACTATCTAAAGCTACAGGTTATTAAATTAACATGTCGTATTCAAAAAACTGACATATTAAATCACAGGAGAATCAAATATGTTTCTAGAATAAAGACTAGAGTACAGAATAAATTCAAGGCAAAATTCATCTTGCTGTTGTATCATGTATATACAAAGAGTGCAGGCGAAACAAATTCAAGAAATTCAAGTTTCCATTCAACAAGATCAGAAAAAACTTTACATAAAAAAACTTTACATAAGAATTTTTATGAAGTGTATAAACCAGAGCTACAGAATAAAAGTTTCTCTATTCTGTCAAACCCAAAGATATAAACTAGACAAATAATAGCCCTAAGGAACAATTGGAAGCCAAAAGAAGAGAATACGAATTATAGAACATTAAATAAGCAACTTGGAGGAATGTCAAAATATCAGAAAAACAAAATCTGTCTTTTCCTAATATCACAGCAGAACAACTAATTTAAGCAATTCAAAAAAGCAAGACTCAATATAGTAAAAGAAGTTTCTGCATCCTGTTCTGTCAAATAGAAATCACAGCACTCCACACTTTTGTGGCCATGCATTCTGATAAAACCAAAGAACAAATCACTCCACGGGCTCTCGTCATCACAAAGGAGATTATTATAATTAATATGGGCAACAACACATTTGACTAAAAAATAAAACTCTCAACCCAAGAAAACACATCTAGACAACTTTTAGCCTTACAGCTTTATCAAACATAAAATGCTTATATTTGCATGTTTACGGCATATATACAGTCAAATTGCTTAATTGTTTATGACAATGAGAGAAATAAACTAAATAAGAAGCAACAAGAATAAATCTCACCACATGCTTGCGTTGAAAAATTTGCTATTTCTGCTGCAGCGAGTCTGGCTTTTTTCGCAGCTATTTCTCTCTTCTCCACTGCTTCCCAACTCCACTGCTCAAGGGAATAACAAATCATTTATTCTATGAAAGATTCATACAGCTAACTTGAGCAACACATAGAATTATGCTCATCCTATTCCTCCTTAAACACAAAAGGTAACTCATTTGGAAAATCAAGGTCTTTAAATGATCCAACCAAGAAAATCGCAGAAGATACCTCTTGATCATCTCGTGGGAACACACAAATTCTCACACCCTCAAAAGTAATCTCAATGGGTTGGGAACCTAGCTTAGTCCATGGCACTTTAATGCTTAGCTTGTCAACCTTACCTGGATGATCAATTGTGCGCGCACACATATAAGATAAGCACCAAGCACAGCAAACCCAACAAATCAATCTTTAAGGAATAACCAAACAGAACCAAGCATTTGAAAGTTAAATAAAATAAACAAATTACCGAACTTCATAGCAAAGGGAAATTGAAGATGGTCAAATGCATCAAGAGCAAGCTCCACATTCTCCAATGACACCACTTCCTCTGCACAACAACAATTTAACAAAAAATTCAAAACTCAACAAAACAAAACACAAATAAATAAAACATTTTTAATAAACCAAACACACTTCTCATTTCATTCTCGATCAAAATTTACTCTGACTCAAATTTCAGTCCTAAAACCCTCAGTCCAACAATAAATGAGCACAATACAAAAACTAAAAAGGTCCAAACTTATAAGAAATGAAAAGAAAGAAAGTACCTTTCCATACAGCAATTTTGAGTTGGATATCTTTGACATATTTTCCAAGATAACCCAGAAGAATAGGACGCACAAGACGCTCGAAAATCCCAGTTAATCGCTTAAACATTGGAATTGCTTCACAACTTCATTCCCATACCTTTTATTTGATGATTTGATTCTTCATGTCACTCCTGTGTTTTTTGTTGTTGTTTTCATTAATTGACAACTGCAATTCTATATGAGCTAGAATCTAGAATTCCAACCGAGTAACATGCCTTCAAGGCTTCAACAACTAAATCATATACTCTTATTTGCTACAATTCCAACCGAAATATACCGGAAAGGTAGAAAATATTGAAGAAACACAGGTTAAAACGATAAAGAATGGTCTTATACAATCGATT